>JAOEGS010016578.1:15049-31151 GCA_025447755.1 Corythornis vintsioides | reverse complement strand
CTCTCTAATACATCAGCCCCCAGCCTGTACTGATACATGGGGTTGTTGTGCCCCAGATGCAGCACCTTACACTTGCTTTTGTTCAATTGCATTAAATTTCTCCCTGCCCAGCTCTCCAGACTGTCCAGGTCTCTCTGGATGGCAGCACACCCTGTTGCTGTGTCAGCCACTCCTCCCAATCTAAATTGCAAAACCATCTTTTAGTTTTGACTCTTTCTCTCTTTCACTGCAAACTTTACAGAAATTTCATGGCAGTTGTACCCAAACACATAAAATTTTACGAATCTATGAAGCAGGAGAAGATGGCTTAATGTGGGTCAGGCAGTCTGATAGTAGCAAATAGTCTGAAGCTGGTTGTAGTCCTTTGTAGGGTATTCCAGAAATTAATGCCTGTTAGAAAAGAAGTTTTCTACAGTAATTACACATTTTCTTGCTACATTTTAAAAGTCAAATTATGTATGTGATGAATCCATAAATACAGTAGCAAAGCTCATCATACAAAATTCTGTCCTATTTTTTCTTCTCTTTCTATACCAATCCATTATATATGAGGGAAGTACTATTACATGGTATTCTCACAGGGAAATTCTTTTTAAATTGTTACAAAATATGTGTATGTGCTTTTTTTAGGCAGGTATCAAATCCTTTCGCGGAGGAGTCTATAATCTATCATTCTAAACCTGAAAAAAAGTGAAGCAAATAACAAAGTATTGTGTGGCCACTTCCAGTATGTTTCCTCCAATTTGACACTAGTACAATGTTGTGAAGTTTAATTTATGTACTATAATGACATATTATAGTATATTTTTTATACACACACACACAATCAATCTGTCAAAATAAAGCTTTCTGGGATGAGTTTAGGCAAGTTGAGATATGTGAAGGGAAACCTGATATTAACACAGCAGGGCCCACTTCTGTTTTCAGTACACGAAATACATGTGCAATTTCAGCATTTCCATGTTGAGGCTTTTGGTACTGGAGAATACATTGATGATCAAAAAGAAAGGTTCTCTTTATCCTCAGAACATGTTTTGTTTTGCTTTGTTTTGTTTAATAAAATGCTTTTTTTCGGGTCTTTCTGTGGAAATACTGCAAAGGAGGCAAAATAAAGCAATAGAGGATGTGTGTATGTGTGGGTATGCACATAGATACATGTATAAATCTTCACACTTTTTTGCCTCTCCAAAAGTTATGTGCACCAGGACCACATGAGTTTTTACAACTGGCAGGTAACTTTGAACAGTAATCAGTAACGTAATTATGAAAATAAAATAAAAAAGAAATAAGCATTGATTAGAATGTTTGTAATGTATTTGTCATGAGCAAAGAGTAGTTACATTTCACAGGTTTAAAATTTTTCACTAGCCAAATACAGCACTGGGGTTTCAAACTAAAAAGGTAATGTTGAAATTTTATCAAAATTATACTTTGTTTGAATTATTCTAACCAATAGTATGTATTATAAAATTATTTAAAATAAAAATGTATGTTAGACACTACAACAACCACTTTATGGAGGGAATAATATGTATAAACCATCTTTCATTACTGGAGAGGAGAAACTTTTTGCCATCATATCAAGGTGTCAAAGCAGCTTTGACTGCCTCTTAGGAGTATGTAGCAGTGTTGAGTCAGCATGGCTACTAGCATGTTTCAAACTAAATTCTTTCTCATGATCATTGCTAACCTTATTTGTTATAATATCTTAGTATCCAATATCTTTATTCTTGAAGAAAAAGGTGAAAACATTAGGTTTAAAATTAAAGAGGTTATTTTCCTAGCAGACAGCCTCATGAATTTACCTTTAATGGGAGATTCCTCTTACCTTTTTTCTGCCCTACATATTGCCATTTCTGGTGCTGTCTTAAGTTAGTTAATAGTTTTGTTGATATTAATGAGCAACTGGAATGGAATTCATTTCCTCATTGTGGGATTAGTAATGAAAGAATATTTTTTTATATGAACCACATCGATGAAAGACATTCCCTGACATTGAAATCTTTCAATACTGGCTCCTGATCCTGTAGCTACCTTTGCATTATTTACCTTGGCATACATGAATAAGTACATGAAACAGTCAGACACATGCATATATTTTTTCAGGTTGAGCCCTATGTAACAGATGTACAGAAAAGGAGAAATTCTGGGAAGAGGATGGATTGAATTACTCCAAGTGTCTGATTTTCCTGACATTGCTATGGAACATGTATATTTTAAGAAGCTGTTAAAGTATGATTGATCAGTTTTGTGTCAACATTGTAGGAAGAGTTAACCATGTGCTCATTTTCCAAAGTGGTAAATATTGTAAAATGTCAAATGATCTCCATAAAAAAAAAAAAAGATTATGCTATCCAGATATTTATTTGACCAATTTCAATGTTTTACCTTTTAAAAATATCTCCTACCTTTCTAGTTGATATCATTATGGCATCTTACTATTAGATTAAAATACTGATGTATTTTTGAAGAATTAAGAAAATATTTTTGCCTTTATGAAAGCTATGAACTTGAATACAGCAAGCATAAATGTGCAATGTAGTAGAAGTGATAATGCTAGTGTATGTTATGTAATTAGGTGTTTCTTCTCAGATGCAGTGTTCAGCTGTATCAGACATCACTGAACTGCATTCTTCCTCATTTGTTATAAACGGTTATGTTTCTGGAATGTGCAGCTGAAGCACCTGAGATAAATAGTGATTATGAGAACATCCAAAGAAGTTATCATAAAAAAGGTTCTGATGAACCTAATGTCACCTATTGTGTGGACCTGGAGTCTGTTTCAGGCTACATCTCTCTGGCACGGAGTCTGGTGCAATTCCACATTATTTTTTGTTTGCAGTTAAAAAAGAGTGATAATAACCTTTTCTGAAACTGGTTGTTTAAAGCCTGCTGCTCCTTAAGAAGCATGTACTGTGAAATGCAAATCATGTTTGAAGAGATTAGTAGCAATTGTTTAGATGCATCAACTACAACAGTTGAGTGAAAAATCTCATCCATAGCAGGATAAGAATTATCTTTCTGGTCCTCTTAGGTACTTGAATTGTGCTGTCTTAAAAAAAAAACAAAAAAAAAACCAACAAAAAACTGCCAGCTTCAGTAAGTGCCCTAAAGTAACACTGCACTATTACCAATATTCTAAAAGAGATCACTACTGTAAATTACTGTAAAAAGATAAGAAAGTAAAGCTTGATTTGTAATGGAAAGCAAAAGGGATCTGGACATGCTGGATCAAAAGGCTGAGACCAATGGTTTGAGGTTCAACAAGGCCAGGTGCTGGGTCCTGCACTTGCGTCACAAGTCTCCATGCTTGAGGAAGAGTGACTGGAAAGCTGTGCAGTGGAAAACCAGGGGATTCTGGTGGACACCCAGCTAAATATGAGCCAGCAGTGTGCCCAGGTGTCTGAGAAGGCTAATGGCATCCTGGTCTGTATCAGAAATAGAGTGGCCAGTAGGACAAGGGAAGTGATTATCCCCCCATATCACTGGTGAGGCTGCATCCTGTATTAAGTTCTGGGCCCCCCACTAGAAGAGGTACTTTGAGGGCCTGGAGTGAGTTCAGAGAGGGGCAGTGAAGATGCTTAAGTGTCTAGAGAACAAGTTCCATGAGGAGTGGCTGAGAGAACTGGGATTGTTTAGTCTGGAGAAAAGGAGGCACAGGGGAGACATCGCTCTCTACAGCTACCTGAAAGGGCATTAAGAGACATGCAGGTCATTCTGTTCTCCCAAGTAACATGCAATAGAGAGGAAATGGCCTCATTTTGTTGCAAGGGAGGTTTAGGCTGGATATTAGGAAAAATTTATTCTCCAAAAAGTATTGTAAAGCGCTGAAACAGGCTTCCATGGGAGAGTGGTGGACTCACCATTGCTGGAGATATTTAAAAGATGTGTACATGTGGTTCTTAGGGACATGGTTTAGTGGTGGCCTGGCAGTGCTAACAGTTGAACTTGATGATCTTAAAGGTCTCTTCCATCCAAAATGACTCAATGATTTTACTATTACTAATGATATTGACATATTTTAATAGATTTTGGTTTGAAATGATAACTTTAATATGTATACTTGGACAAAAATGCTATTGCAACAGGTGAGTAGAAAGGACGCTTAGTTTTGAAGAAAAGGTTACGTACTTTGTCAGCCTTTCCCCACTTTTCTAACTCCCATTCTATCTGGGCCTTAATTGTAGGAACTTGTAACCCACCTGTGTATATATTTAACCTTAAAATGTTTAAGGAAAAATAGTTATGTAATAAGTATAATTTCTCATGGTGAGAGGCCTCCTAGTCCATTTTGAAAGCTATTGGACTTGGAGGTTTGAAAATAATCCCCTAAGTGCAGCTTGAACACTAGCCCTAAGAACATCTGTTCACTGTTTCATTTTACCAATCTGCAAAATGGTATTAACATCTGTAAAATACTTTATGGCGCACAAGGAAGAAGTGCTCTTTGATAATGAGATTATTTTAATGTCTCAGAGTGGCTGTTCTGTGTTATGTTTGTATGGTATTTGGCGCAGAGTTGCAACATTCTGCTTAGTGAATGTGGAATGAAAATCCCCTATATTGCTCTTAAGACTGGGTTGTACCAATGACACCCAGCAAAACAGCTTACAAATGTATGGTAAATCATTGCTGGAAAATGTGTAACAGTCATTAACCCCACCTTTCCTATTATTCCTATAAATTATACTAGGATCTTTACTTATAATCTTGTGTATTTGGGTAGTTTTCAGAAACGAGGACCCATCTGTTCCTCCCCATCCCTTCCCAGCACATGTATGTTGTAGGGTAAATAATACATCCAGTATCTCTTGGCTAACATTATAAGTAGGAAGCAGAACCTCCTAGAAGGTGAAAAAGCAAGCTTTTCCTTCTTTTTTTTGTGAACTCACCACCATGCATGGTTTCTTTTTCTGTGAGAAAACCCAGTTATTTTATGTATATCGAAGATGGTTAAAGATTCAGTTTTAGGAGATTAATTCCAAAGAAAATAAATCTAATTAAAGATTTATACTGATGAGTGGTCATTCACATTTAGCTGTGCATTGTGTTTTACTGGGTAAAATTCAACCAGTTGACTTTCTTGCCACAATAAGGGTTTGTTCTGAGTTTCACTGGATATCTTTGTCATACTCTATTCACTCTGATATATGCCGGGGGAGCCAGATTATTTTCTTCTTCTGTGTGCATTAACAGTAGCTTCCCTTTCTGTTTTACTGAAAGATGTGCTGGCCTGAATTAGTTAAGCCAAAGTAGCTTGATTGTAGCATGGCTAGCTCTGGATCCAATAGCACAGATAGCACTTCCAACAAGAGGGCATAACTGCTTCAGAGTATTTTTCATGCATGGCTGTTAGTATCTCTAATTTCTTTTCCTCTGCATAGTGTAGTGTTGGCTTTAGGCAAGGAATAATTTGAATGGAGGAGCTGTGTGGAGGGAAGTATACAAGATGCGCAGATCTTAGCCATTGCCCTAATGATTTGTCCCCTGTTTACCAAAGTGTTCTGACGATTTTAAAACTCAAGTTATGAAAGATTCAGACTATTTTGTCTTCAAACACTCACAATATAATGTGTTGTGCTTTGAAACACTGTGTTTAAATATCTTAGGTTTTTAAAAGGTCAGTGCAGAGAAGTGATGCTTTCAAGATCTTTATTTAGCTGGAGAAACTTACTATCTGTGTTTTATATAGCTTATGTTAGAAAACTTAGCTTGTTTACAGAAAGGGGTCATGTTATGCAAGTATTAGGAATTAAGAGAAAACTGCAAAATGCAACAAAAGAAGTACAAGAGCTATGACATCTGCACACCAGCACTATAGAAGCTAGGAGGTAGAAGGAGTTAATGAAAGACCTTCCCAGATGTGGCTAAGTTGCTAATAAGAAATTGGCTGGAATGTAATACTGCAGCTGGAATTGGAAAGGGGCAGTAGGTGAAGAGGCTGCCTGGTAGAGGGTGAGAAAAACTGCAAAGAGCAACGCTACAAGGAAGATTGCTATGTGAAGAACGAGAAGGAGGCTAAGGCTGATAGGGAAGGAATGCTGTCTTCTTATTATATGCCCTGTGGTTGAAATTCTGCAAGGCAGGTGGGCTAGAGTGCATTACCTTACTGCAAGGAGAAATGTAAAGATGTCAGGATTAATTGAGGCTTGGGCTCAGGAAGGCTTAGCACTAGATCTTCTGCTCTGAGTCTAGATGACCATCCAGGTAGTATGGAGAGATGAGACTAACTATAATGAGGGCACTACTGTGATGACAACAGGGAGGTGTCACAGGTGTTGGTGAAAACCTGCAATGGCATCTTCGTAAGATATTCATAAGTCTTCTTTGGCTTTAAGGGATCAACTGCGAGCTATTTTATGAGAACAGAAGGTTCATACAGAAGCAGGAGAAGGGAAAAGACTGGAGTTATTATTTTCTAGTTTTATGTAAAAATTGTTGTGGCATTCTCGCTTTTCTTCATCCTCTCTTAAATGACTTAGATGGTACTTTGGTTCGTGTCATACAGGTTTAAAACCTATACAGATGAGATAATAAAAACCCTTCTGTATTACAGTAGGTTTAATTTTGACAGAAAACATGATTTGGTCTTTCATACTTTTAACACCAACATCAATCTTTTCCTTCCATCTAGGCCATGTGTTTATACGATGGGATCACCAATAAACAACAGAGCCCTTTTCCCATGCCAAGAACCACCTGTTGCCTTGTCAACATGGCAAGCCTCAGTCCGAACAGATGCAGGCTTTGTTGTGTTAATGAGTGGAGAAAACTCAGCAGAACCAGTCCAACTTCGAGAAGGTGAAATATATTTTCTACAGCAAATTATTTTCAGCAATTTTATAACTAGAAATATAGCTTAGTAAATAGATGGTTTTGGAAAGAATTAAGTCCCTATCCTTAAAAGCACTTACATGTCTATCTGTAATCTCCATGTCATTTTTTGGAAAAGTTACCTGCTCCGGGCCTCTGGATAACCTAGTAAGAATTCAAGGCATCTACTTTTCACTGTATTAATTCTACTTACTTTTTTTTTTTCTGTGTTTTTATTCTTTTTACTTTTTCCAAACCTAGACATCCCTTGTTACAAATTGGCTTTGTTTTAATCACTCTGCAGTTGAATGTTTCATATTTGAATGTTTGAACCTTATCAGGCTTTTGACAACGTCAGACTTTGTTAGATAATTAACATTCAGTTTTAGTTCTGCAGTCCAAGTGTAGCTCAAGTGTAGGCCAATGATTAGAAGTGTTTATTCAGTCATATCTGTTTTCTGAAATGTAACAGAATGAATATGAGGTCAGTTCCCTGAAAATCTGGTCTTTGGGCTGCTTTTCGCATAGGTAGATCATACCTTTGCAACAGTACAGAAGCATGCGTTTTTCTTTTGTGTTGATTATACTTTAAACCTCTGTAGAGAGAAGGAACTTATTCAGACTGTTCTGCACATAATAAGAGTTTGCCTTGTTCCCATTAGTTTGAGATAATCTGTCAAACAGGACCAGTATTTTCTGGTGTAAGAAGTTCTGATGAAAAATAGTATATAGGAAAAGGTTAGAATTAGGTGTTTCTGGAGGAAAAAGAAAATATTTCTCTTCTACTTTAAAGAGGTAAGTTTGTTCTTGGGAGGGAAAAGGAGAATAGAAGTCTCCTTGATTTGAGAACCATCGCTTAATCCATTTGCATGGAAATGTCTAGATATTTTTGGCCATATGTGAAACCTGTCTCAAGCCTTGTCTGTTGCTGAAATATGGAAAGCTGCCATGATGAGCTGCTCAGCTCACTTTGACAAGAATACTTTGTTGTCTTAGCATCAAGAAAGCAAGAATGCTCTTTACTTCAGACTATGAGAACAACTATGCCATTGTAGTTTAATTAAATACGTACTTACACCTTATTAAAGACTCTGTCCCTCAGTGGTGGCAATGTCTTCTGAAATATTAAGAGGCAGAAGGATGTGAATTTCTAGAAATGAAACTTCAGAAAGAAATTCAAGCAGTATAAATTGGTTAACATTTATACTCTTAGACCAATTGGATAGTTGAAAAGGCTGTATTGTGAAAGAATTATTTTCCCGTTAACATCAGTCTGTCATGCTTGTTTAAAAAACAAAAACAAGCTAAAAAACTTTAAAATTTATACCTGAATAAAGAAAAAATTATCAGTGGCAAAAAAACATTTTGAAACTGCTCTTAATGGAGTGTTGACAATGATACCAGGGTAGCATATTGTTAATGATAGCACGGGAGTTAAGTCACCCAAAGTCAGCCTTGTCACCCTGTGAAAAACAGATGGGGCTTTTATTTAGATCCTTGTAGTTGTTGCAGTGGGTCAGTTAATGTTGGTAATTCATGTATCACCATAAAGCATTGGGGTTTTTTGTGTGTTTTATTTTTGTTTTGTTTTTTTAATTTTCCAAAGGCCAACACATTATATTTCCTTTACTACGAACTGTGTAAAAGCAAGAAATGTTGTAAAAAGTCTTCAGTGGCCAATAGGGAGGAAATGACTTATTTTATTTCCACTGCACTAATGAAGTGCTGAATAAAAAGTGGGAAGTGAGTGTTAGAACCAAATGGAGGTATGTGACAATGCCAAGTTTTGTGCTGACCTTTACTGGAGAGAAGAAGCAGGAGTACTACTGCACTTCTTGTCCTTACAGTTTTCCTTCTACTTCTCCTCAAGATGGAAATCACAACAGCGTGGAAGGTTCTGCTTACAGATCTATGTGGCACACACAGATATGCTAATTTTGATGTCATGATCCAAGTGTTACTGAGTTTCTTTAAAGGTAGCAGGCATTTCAGTAGCTATCAAAGGCTTAGTCATGGATGAGACCCTCCTTGTCTTGTTGCTTATATACAGTTGTAAGTGACAAATCAGTATTAGAGAGATGTTTGAAATTGTAATAATGTACAAAACTGGTACAGAGGAAAGAAGGGAAAGGAAACTATTCTGAGAAATGTTTTTCAACATTCAGACAAACCCAACATTCAAACAAACCCAAGGATCAAGTGCTAATCTGAAGCCTTGGATAAATTCATAATGAAATTAGGAATACAAATTCATTAGTTTAATTAGTACAATTTGTAAGAGTTAAAAAGTTCAAAATGGTCTGTAGTGTAAAATAGATTCATTCATAGATTCGTAGATTCATAGATATTAGGGGTTGGAAGGGACCTAGAAGATCATCTAGTCCAACCCCCCTGCCTGAGCAGGATCACCTAGATAAAATAACCTGCCCCATATAGATAACTGCTGCTAGATAATTATGCAGTGCATATGAAATCTATCAAATTTTGTCTTTACAAATATAAAACACACATAACAACCTTTCACCCTGGATTACAGTAAAATAAGTGTATTTGCCAAATAATTTATATGCAGTATGCTATTGCTGTGCTGAATATTTATAAAATCATACCTAACTGCAGAACATAAGTCTGTTTTCACAAATGCAGTTTCTCAGAAAAAATAATCATTTGGGTAAGCAGTTGTGAATGAATTTATTTCAAATAGGTTAGCTTAATTATTTGTTTTCCTTTAAACGTTGTATTTATAACAAGTGTGCAGGCAGACAATAGGAGAACAGCAAACAAGGTTAACACACCTTCATACTTCGAAACAAAGATCTGCATTCTGTTCACAGACCTACATCTCTAAATGCATGGATGCTGTGATCCAGTGCATAACTAGACGAGGTGTATTTGCATGCACAGATTCCTCATTTGCCACTTGTATTTGGTTTTGGCGGTAGTGTACTTACATATGTGCCATTTTTGAGTTCTGCCTCCTACAAAGCTATGATTTATCCTGTTATTTGAAATAAAGTGAGGACACATTCATTTGAAAATACTGATATGTCGCGCAAGTACAAATGGTAACTATTCAAGTATGACCTAAAAGTATGTAAAAATACCAAGCATTCTTTGTAGAGTGCTTAGAAAAGGAAAAAAGAAAAAAAAAAAAGAAAAAAAAAGAAAAATACAATTGACAATGCCCTTCTGGAGAAAACTTTACAGGGAGCATTGTGTGTGTGTAATGTGAGCCATTTCACCATTGGATTTATTTTTCAACACTTGTCAGTTTTACTTAATACACAGAAGGCACAAATATATTCAGTCACAAATACCTTTGCATTTGTTTTTATTCACATTCAAGAAGCAGGTATTCAGCCATTAAGGGTGAATTCCATCATCTTGCTTTTTGTGTAGTTACTCTAACATTATGTAGTCCTTGATCTTGTTTTGACACCTCTGATTCCAGCAGGAAGGTGTATTTTGTTATTGGGAAGAGGTATGGTGCTTAGGGAAGCTGTTGCTACTGCTCTGCTAGAAGCAACAGCAGTTGCTTTTGTTTGTGCACCTCTCACTTTTCACAGGGCAGAACAAGAAAGTCCAGTACTTGTGTATATTGATCTCCAACATATATCAGGAACTACAGCATAGGAGTTGACAGCTCACCTCATGCTATTCATCCCTCTGAGCCAGTGTTGAACTAATGCTCTGGCATGGATGTAGGACACGGTCTGTGGGAAACCGTGGCTTTCAGATGAGATAAAACATCTCTGCAAGTTACAGTTTCAGAAAGCTGAAGGGCTCTCAATACTGGTGCTCCAGCCAAATACTAGGTTTAGCATAACTACTTGTATAACTGTGGTTTGATGTATTACTGCTAGCTCTTACTTTGTGTATTACATTCTGTGTGGGGTTCTCTCTTTTTCCCTAAAGGTGGATGATTTTTGTATTTTTTTGTAAATCGTGGACATTGTATTTTGTGGTGTTTATATTTGTTAGTGCAAACTATTTGAGGGAAAATTTTACTAATAAGTAAAACTACTTTTAATGTTCTTGTGTCTGGCATAACGAGACTCTAAGGTGTTTCTTCAGTTATAATTGGACTCAACAGGACTCAAAGCAATTTTGATGGTTTCAAAGATAGCTAAATGCATAAAAAAAATATAGGAAACAGTTACATCATTCATCATTATTATCTCAAGTAGAAGAAATAAACAGCCTTTAAATTGTTCTTTTGCACAGTTATAAAGACTATAATTTCTGACCGTTGTTGAATGTAGTCCTAAATTTTTCATATAATGTTTTCCTGTTATATCTAATAGACTAGGTGTTTGTTGTTGCTTAAGTTGTGCAGTTATGACATGATAGATTTGCTTTGCAGAATTGAAAACCCCATTATTTTAATAAAATTTATTTTAAAATTTACCTGTACAGCAAATATTTTGAAAGTATTATCATTGTCTAAAATAATTATGTGTAGGAATCAAGTAGCTTTTAAATGAGGTCTGAGTGTAAGGAGAGACTTTTAAGCATTACAAATAAAAGGACTGGGGTGCTCTTCCTCTCATTTTTCCCATGGACTAAACTCAGCCTAGTATCTTTTACTTCCCAAGGTGTCCTTGTTTAGTTTGAAAATGTTTTTTGTGTACAAATTGGTGGTTTTGGTAAAGAAAGCAGTCTCCCCGTTTAAGCTGTACTGTTTTGTCTTATACTAAAGGTGGTGCTGTCTCCAAGTTAGCCACTGGAAAGCAGAGTAAAGCCGGGGGAAGGGAATAAAATGAGTGTAGTATAGCTTGTGATTCCATTCTGTGTCGTGGGATGGATCTGAGGTTAAAGAGGAAGGAAAAGAAAACAAAACTTACTGACCTGAGGACGTTAAAGAAAGGAAGTTATGGGAGTAAAAGACAGGCTGGGAGACTGTCTTACCAGTAATGAGAGGAGAAAAATAAATAAATAAAGGTTAGACTCTGAAACAGTACTTCATGGTGTTTGCTGTACAGAAGTGTTGCCAACTGTTTCAGTCACTAGTGAGTGAATGCACTATAGAGAGAACTCACTTGTCATGGGATTTCAGTTATCCAAGACAAAACAACTGCAGGATAAACATAAGTTTAATCTTACACAGTTCTATAGCATGAAATGCAGAAGGCATCTAAAAGTCATGCAGGAAATGAACTGAGCCCCAGTTAGGTGTGTAAGGAAAATATAAATATAAAACTCTGTGAGTTCACATTGCTTCTGTAATACCTGCAAAATACAAGGCACTCAGAAAAAACCCATAAGGATCTGTATGCTAGTTTCTTTTCTTTTCCTCAGGAAATCCTAATTTAGAGAAATCTGAAAACACATACCTGAAAAAGCCAACTTTCTTTGTCTTTGGTGCCTTCACCCTTTTTGCAAGGTTTGCACCAGCTCTGAACAACCTGTGTTGCTAATTCATGCCAATTTCTGGATGCAGTATGTGCTGTTCTTCTCTCTGTTCTCTTCTTCTCATTGTGTTTAAATTACCCTAGTTGGTTGGGTTGTTTTTGTTTTTTTTTAAAAAAAAAAGGGTATTACTTTCTCTGTTCTGTCTGTCTAGTTTCTCACTGTAACCCTCTCTGTTCCTTCTGTTTGCATTGCACAGGCCAACACACTTTCCTTCTAGACAGTCTCCTCACTGTAGTGAAATCCTTCCTCTGCTTTACACCTCCTGCTATCTGCAACAGTTTTCTGTGACTGCCTTTTGGCTTTCATGCTTGTTTCAGAACTCAGTTGAAAACACATCACTGTTTTTCCACAATGATTCCTCACATTTTCACTCTTCCTCTGCTGTTACTTAGCTCTTAAGGTTTTACAGCTAACATAACCAGGTAGGGCATTTTGTAATGCATTGCATGTAACAGAGGCTACACAAAGCAGAGTATTGTAGACTACCTCCAGACCTTCCCTTGTGCATGGTTAAGTCAACAGTAAAGCTGCTGTTAACTTCTGTGTGTGCAAGTGTGGGCCTGTAGCACAGTTTATACCAATGAAATGGTCGACATCAGGAGTTTGGTATTTCAGAGTAATGAACTGTTGCTGTCCTGGGTGACCTTGGCTCATTAGTAGTTTTGGTAAGTTAATAAAAAAAGCAGAGGGTGTGGGGTGGGCGTTGGATTTGGCAAAAGAGCTGTCCTCTTTGTTCCTAATGTGTTTGGAGCAAATAAGTTCCTTCTGCTCACAGACTGACAGTAGGTTAGGAAAGTTAGAGGAGTAATATATGTCCACCTGACAATACAGACAGAACTTTTTTGATGATAGTGACGAGTATCACCCAAAGTAGAATGGAGTCAGGAAGTATAAATCGTTGCTAGTACGTTAAGAGCCTGGAGTTTTATCTGCCTCTCACAAGACTTCACAAACAGTGTTTTTTTGTGTTACTAAATAATAGGTGGAATGATTTTGAGGCTGAGCAAAAAGATATTTAAATTTTCCTTCTTTTGGACAGCTTGGCCTCCTGTGGTTATTAAGGTAGGAAAGCCCGAGATGCTTTGCTGCAGTTGCTTATTTCCTGTGGTCTCCACTGGATTATTTGGTGTATTATTTTTTCCTTTTGCTACTGTTCCATAGCCCTGGTCAAAATACTGTTGCAGCAGAACAAGTCTTAATGTTCTCCAAAACTAACCTAATTTATTTGTATGTTTCTACAGTTGCCACAGTTACAGTTATTTGCACATGATTCAGCAAGTTATAAATCATTCTAGGCTCTTTTCAAGAGTAATTAATTTATTAGTATGGTGTAGTAACTGTATTTGTGGCTATAAATGAATACTTGAATGTGACCCTTGAGCTATATATCCTTTTTAAAGGGATGAATGGTGAAAACTAAGCAACAGTTTAGATTAATGAAAACTGTGCTATTCTAAAACATCCTCCAGTTTATCCAAGTATGTTTGTAGTTTGTAATCCTGTACCATACTCCTTGCCTTCCAGCACCATGTTTCCATAATGATAAGATTTATCATCTTTTTACCTTCTAGTAGACTCTTTAATACTCTTTTAGCAGATACTGGTTGGTGTGTCATGTATCTCACATTGCCAGGCTCAATTCAGGAGCACCAGGGATATTTTTAAAACTTGTCTATCAGTTTGGTGCAGTCCAGAACACCAGGAAAAGATTTTGTTCTGTGTGAGATAATATAGTTAAGACAAAATTACAAGGTGGTTGATTCAGGGGTGAAAGAGTTAAATTTTAGTATTTTTTAAAGGTCCTATTAGATTTCATGTGTGATGCAATTTTTGGGTCGTAACAGGACATTTGTGTTAAATTGCATTAATAACATACCAGTTAGGGATGACTTATTTATACATAAAGATGTCAGCAGATAGAGGAAAGTTGAAGATGAATCCATGGTTGTTACATTTCACTTCTTTTAGATGTCTTGGTGAAATTGTTTTTCTTTCCTCCACAAAAATACCATGATGTAAGGTGGGAGGTTTGGCCCAAAATCTCAGGTACATTAAAATGCCAAGTACTGAATGTGTGCCTTGACTGATGATTCTGTGCAAATGATCTTTTTATTCACAGGTATCTTGAGCTGGTACTACTATGTGACTATGCCGATGCCAGCATCCACCTTCACTATTGCTGTGGGGTGCTGGCAGGAGGTTAAACAGCAGTCCTTCACAGCCACTACCCAGACAAACACTGAGGTTTCCTTGCCATCTTCACAAGCTGATTTCAGGTTGGTGCTTAGAATTTTGTTGATAATTAAATATATGGGTAACATTTTCATTTACTCTGTGGAATGTGAAAATGAGTCATATTAATACAGGAATCAAAATAGAACTTGTTTTATCTGAACAGAAAAATCTTGACAGGAAAATAATTCCTAAGGCATTATTTCATGGATAAGGGTGTGGTTCTTTTTATGTGAAATCAACCTCCTTTGTTGAGCCACAGATTTAATAAATCCCAGTGAACTCTGGATTTTCATCCTACATCCTGCATCACTTACTACCCTGCTGTAGCAGTATCAGGTCTTCCCTTGATTCTTACAATGCCTTGGCTGTGAAATTTTCCATGTTACTAGACTCAGTCCATTCTGGATACTCAATGCCCCAATCTACAGTATTGCCTAATGACTCACTTTTTCCTTCCTGTCCAGTCCCATTGCAGTGTCAGAGCTGTCCTGTGCAGGGGTTTGCTTGGGATGATGTGTACTGACTGGGCACATGAAAGACCTGTTGCAGTGGCCCATTAAATTTGGACCAATGATTCATTTCAAGAAATAAAACACCTTGTCATCTAGTACATGCAGTGGCTACTTAGCTGCCTTTTACAAAACCTATAGAAATGTAATTATTTGGGATACATCTGTTCCTCCTCTCAATCTAGTCAAGACTACTTATTGAATTTACATGACTACAGAGTGATGGATGAACAGAACAATAATATATAGACCTGCAAATGAGATTTGAAGCTAAAAATTAAGTCTCTGGATAAATACATCTTGTTTCCATGTGTTTCCATGTTTCTTGATGGGGGAAGAGGATATTTGTGGAGGAGATTGCAGGGCTCATTGACAGGGCTTTAAACTAGATATGAAGGGGGAAGGGGACAATGTCACCAGGTTCCCATGTAGCAACCTGTGGGAGGACACAACAGTGTGGGAACAAAGGGACTAGCAAGGGCTATCAGTCTGTTGCCCAGAAGCATGCTGAAGACAAAGTAATGAAGTCAGGATATTGCAGAGATGTCCCAGACCCCCTTCAGGTAGTAGCTGCCAGCAGGGAAGCATCAGGGAGACACATTAATGGAATAAAGGGGAATTTCCCTGGTGAGACGATATGGCCAGTGGACCAGCTGAGGTGCCTCTACACAAATGCACAAAAAATGGGCAACAAGCAAGAGGAGTTGGAAGCCACCATGCTAGGAGAATGACTATGACATAGTGGCCATCACTGAAACGTGGTGGGGTGAATCTTATGACTGGAATGTGGCTATTGCTGGATATAAATTATTCAGAAGGGACAGAAGAGGAAAGAGGGGTGGGGGAGTTACCCTATATGTTAAAAAATGGATTGAATGTGATGAGTTATCCCCAGAAAATACACACCAGCAAGTTGAAAGCTTATGGGTAGGAATTAGAAACCAGGACAACAAGGGGAACCTTATGGTTGGGATTTTTTTTCCTCAGTCTTCACTAACAAGGTCTCTCCCAACACTCCCCAAGTCAAACTATGGGGTGTGGACCAGGATGGTGAAGTCCCCCCCACTGTATGTGAATATCAGGTTTGTGACCACCTGAGGAACCTAAACATACATAAGTCCATGGGACCTGAT
>JAOEGS010016578.1:0-14263 GCA_025447755.1 Corythornis vintsioides | reverse complement strand
TTAATGAGGTCCCCCCTCAGCCTCCTCTTCTCCAGGCTAAAGAGCCCCAGCTCTCTCAGCCTCTCCTCAGAAGGGAGGTGCTCCATTCCCCTAATCATCTTGGTGAAAGGATTCTGATGGCCTGCAGCTTGGCTAATTTTGATGTTAAAAAATTCTAATAAAACTTGAGATTAGGAATTGCTATATTTTACCTAAGATTGATAAGGCATGACTATCCAGGCTTTAAAATAGTTTATAGATTTCATAAGCTGCTAGAAAATGTTTATTCCTCTGCTATACATGATATGACTGCCTCTACAAAAATACACTGTAGATGTTCACTCTGTTCCTCTTCAATGTATAGTACATTCAGTAATAGGTATTTGGTGCAAAAGATTATTCTGACTGTGTTGTTAGAACTGTTTCATTTTTTTGCAAACTTCTGAAAAGAGGGTAATATTTTTGTAGCTTTTTGAAGCAAAAATTAGTGCAACTTTTAATGTGTGATGGTCATTGTTAATGGGATAATTGACACAGGTACTGTGTTGTTATCTGTTGCACTTGTGTTAGTGAGAGTGGAAAAAACAGAATGAATGTGTTGGGGTTTTTGAGTGTTTTTCATTAGGTTTGGTTTGGTCTGGTCTTTTTTTAATAGGAAAAAAGAAAACAAAAACAAACATCCCCTGCAAACCTGGTGTCTGTTATGCATTTAAACAAAGGAGAGCCTAAGTGTACAAGGCTGTTTTGCAATTAATTAGGACATATGTCCTTAAAAATGTGCTCTTAAAGTAATATTCACTTAATCTTTATTTGTGCGTCAGCAGCACATATACTTGTTACTTATTTTAGTCATTAAGACTAGGTAACCAAACCAACATTATGTCCAGTAACAACAATTTCTAGATATGGTGTGGATAGACAAGCACATGTTAAGGTAGTGTCTCAGATAAGATAATGGAGATAAATTCTTGGGCAGTAGAAAAAGAAAGCATTTCTGAAAATTGTTGAAATGTGAAATGTAATTTCTGTCCTGGTGCCAGTGAGTTTTACGTAAGGAGACTGTATCAAAGAAAATGTTAAATGAATCTAGGGTGTTAAATAAATTTCATATCTTCCTATGGTCATTAAGGACTTGGCAGCTTTTACAAGAGATACAGTACTAGCTTTCATGTTCTTGCCTAGTCTCAACTCTGATAATTAAAAACAAAGCGACATTGTTTTACAGCAGAAATATAATGGGTTATAACACCCTTAGGAAAAATATAATTATGGATGTAGCTTCTTTGCATATGCAATCAATTAAATACCTTAGAGTGCACTTCTTCCAAAGAAAAAAAAGTTATGTAAGCTGTTAAAGTGCTGGCACTTCAGCAAAATGTACTCCTCCATTTCTACATGTTACCATTTTGTTTTCTGTGTCAGCTTTCACCTGAAGCATGATCTTCCAAATACAACTGCTTTGGGCGATGCTGAGTGCAATAACAGCAAGTGCTTTGCCTGTCCAGGCATAGTAGAAACAACTTCCTTAAACTGAAATCTCAAATCAAGGAGAGGCTCTGTGCTGTACAGAAGACAGGCTAGCAGGTGAAAACATGAAGCTGATTTCTGCTTAGATATGAGTCTACTTGGGCAGATAAATTATTATGAAGGTGTCTGAGTCAGTGTTTAGGAAGGATTTGATATATCCTTCATTCCTTCCAGATATAGAATGCCCATTAAAAGTAATGTAAAGTAAGCTTAATCCTAATGTGATATTTTCAAACGTCTATGGTAATAAGGCTGAACAATAGATGGATATCTACTGTTGGTTTTTACTTAAGAAAAAAAAAATTATCACTGAAGTTCCCAGAGAATATTAGTAACACAAAAAGAGTTCCCTTGGAATTTAATTCTAATTACACTCAAAATGTTTGTGCTAATATGTTTAATTTTTTTTTTTTTTAGGCAAGTTTGCATAGGACTTCTCAGAATAAATATTTTTGTAATGTTAATTAGTTTAAGTACATTTGGAACACTTGTTCTTTTGATGCATTTCTATTAAAAATGGTTTGACTAGCCTTTTTAATTGAGTAACTCATTTCTACTCAGATGTAATGAGTTTTCACAGTGCTACTACACATTTGAACAGTCTGAGGATACAAATGAGTTGTTTTTACGTGAACTAACTCAGTCACTCTCATGTCTAGGGAGTATTGTTATCTTAGCATACTTAATTGTGCACAATTCTGGTATCACATTAAACTATTTTTTATTTTATTTTGTTGTTGTCAGATGTCATGAAGAAATCTGCAGTCATGTGGAATATCCCTGCCGTTTCCAGAATCCTGCTGCGAGGTTGCAGGCAGTCATTCCTTACCGAGTCTTTGCTCCCTGGTGCCTTATGGAACATTGTGAACAACATTTGCTTCAGCTAATTCCTCGGTGCCTCTCGGCTGCTTACACCACACTGGGTACCCACCCCTTCTCCAGGCTTGATGTTTTGATAGTTCCTTCCAACTTTTCCAGTCTGGGAATGGCTAGGTAAAGAAACTTCTTACTATCTTCTGTGTTTTGTTAGAATACTTTTTGTCACCTAGTTAACAATGTCAAATTACTATCAATATAAATTTGATGTGCTATTTTTATTAAGCCAAACTTAGTTCTGGTTTCATGTGGTTTGTTTGCATCCATTGTGCTATGATCTTTAATTTTTGTTTTAACGGGGCTCAGGGAAGGGGAATTTCAGTTTATTAGACATGTGGATTCAAATTTCCTCATTTACCAAACTGAAGTTCTTTTATTGGTTCTATTGATTTAAATACTTGATATTGCTATAATTTTGTCATGTTTTCTTTAGGCTCTGATTTTACAAATACCTCTTGACAGGACAAGAGCATGTTTAATGTTTAAATCCGGAGTTTATCTCTGTTTGCCTAGTGCCAATAGCGCAGTGGTTTCATTTAGGCAGATAAACAGAAAATCCAAGGGAAGTATGAAGGCAGAACTGGAGGAACAATTAATGAATTAAATTGTTTTAGAAAGATGAGGACTGAAAGGAAAAGTGTATTCCAGACTGTTGGTTGTGTATTTTGAAGTTCATGGGGTAGCTGTCAAGTAGGTTTGGTATCTGCAGCAACTTCAACAAATTGCACAAATTTGCCAGTCCAGATGCTTAGATGACACAGAAGTTTATTTCATTTTACAAACCGTGTAATTAATCAGATAAGGAATAATTTTGTTTTATGCTGCATATTTTGTTTCTTATTTACACACATATATATATATTTTATGTCTTCATACAATTACATATTTTTCTACAGCTTTTTCTTGTAATGCTTCTTAGAAGTAACAGAGAAAATTATGCTGTCATGTAATAGTACTGCATAGTTTTTAGTATAAAGTTGTTGGTTTTTTTAATGAAGATCTATAACATTTGAAACTCAAGAGTTCAGTGAGTCTCTTCGGTCAAATAAGACTCATTGCTCTGTAGATACCTTGTACTAGTTACTGAGTTTTCAATGCTAGCTCTTTGCTTAATGAACTCCTGAATGAAAGCATCAGTAAGCTTACATAAGACCTGGTTGCTTTGGGCACCTACCAAGGACTCTAGTCTCTGATGCTCTGCATAGTGGTTTGATTTGGAGATAAGTGTAATGTTGTGTAACATGTTCTTGAAGAAATTGGTACAGCTACTCGGTGATTTCCTCTGACTTAAAGGCATGACACTAAAAGGGTGACACAGGTCTTTATAGAACATCACTGTAATTGAGGAATAAATTGGCCCTTGTACTTAGCTGTGTGGTAGGAGCAGTGATCAGCAGAAACATAAGGGGCAAGATGCATAAATATTACAAAATGATGATGTGCAGCAGAAGATGAGAAATGACAGCAACAGTAGGAGAAATATTCAAGATTCAGTTGTTGATCTGCTACTTCTCTTTGGGAAGTTATCAGAGCTTACCCTACAAGTAACATTGTAGTTGTGCTCATTTTGTGAAGGAGATGAGAAAAGCAGATGCTTTTATTTCCCTATGCTTCTTCTAACTACTGTCAGTTTCAAGTGATCTGTATCATTTAATGTATAAGATGAAAGGGCATACATACATCCTGATGCTTTTCATTCAGTAGTTTTATTAAGCCAAGCACATTCAAATTTTTCAAAATTGAAATAAAGGAATAATTTAAGCTGTTCTAATGTCAATCTATATTAAGTGACTTATAGGAGTTCATTTTTCTCTCATTTTTTCTTGGTTTGTGTGATTTTTTCAAATAGGGGCTTCTATGTATGTATTAAGATACTTAAATGGTTAATTCCTGAGCATGCAATGTTAATTACCTGAACTACTTCAATTAGGAATAAACCATGTGTAAACCACACAAACCCAGATTAAAAAAAAAGAAAAAAAAAAGAAAAGTTATTGTCTTGGGTTACAAAAGGTGCTGTAATATTTTTTTTATCTTCTAGTCTATCTGTAACAGTATAAACATAACATAGCAAGTCAGCACAAAGGGGCTGTTGTTTTCAGAATTCTAATTGTAGCCCTGTCTACCGGGGAAGGAAGCAGCTGTAAATTTTAGTCATTATCTGAAGTATCAGGGCTTTACGATGTTTGGCACTTTCCTTTGTCTGTTCCTCATTAGCTGCTACTTACTGTGGTTTTTAATCCCAAAATACTTCCCTTTACTTGAGGGGCATGTTTCTCCAACATTTTAGATTGGTATGAAATTATGATAGAGTTGGGTCACACTACATCACCTAATTAGACATTTTAAGCTGTGTATTCCAGTAGCCACTGCTGTGGGTCAGCTGCATTTCTTTTGATGTCTAACAGAAACTTTATGAGAGAAACTCTAGTTGAAACCATATTCATTTCACTTGTGTTCTCTGTACATCTCTTCCTGTGTTTGTTAATTTGCTGTGGACTTCTGTATGAAGTGTATAAATCTATGACTATGTATAATAATTGCAGACATTCCCTCTTGCTTCCTGCAGATCTTTGAAGATGGAGGACTGAATTTTGTGCACTCTATTGGCTTCACTATTTTAGTTGAAGTGATTCAGTATAGCTACTCCCAAATGTATGCTAGTAAAAGAATGGTGTGGCAAACATGTCTTTGCATGTGATAGTATGTTAAACTGTACATAAATTAAATTAATAAAGCATTGTGGATCAAATTTAAATAGCTTAAAAGACAGTTTCAGAGCTTTCTGTAGAATTTTGGGTTTCATGGACATCTAATAGCACTCAATTATCTCATTTTCAATTCTCTCACTAGCAGAAAAGGATTAGGGAAATGTGTCAGACTGCAGAGAAGAGTATGCTGAGGGGAGGCTTTATTGGTCTTTACAACTACCTGAAAGGAAGTTACAGAGATGGGGGTGCTGGTCTCTTCTCACAAGTAACAATTGATAGGACAAAAGTAAATGGCCTCAAGTTGCACCAGAGGACATTTTGGTTGGATATTAGGAGTTTTTCCACTGAAAGGGTTGTCAAGCACTGGAACAGACTGCCCAGGGAATCAGTTGAGTCAATATCCCTGGGCATGCTTAAAAGCTGTGGGTGCTTAGCAGTGGACATGTACAGCAGGGTTAATGGTTGAGTTCAACTGTCTAGAAGGTCTCTTCCAATCTAGATGATTCTGAGTCTATGAATCTGTTATTCTAGAGGTCCTAAACAGATTCTTCAGGGAAGAGATAACTGACCTCACACTACACATACATGGTGTGTGTGCTCAGACAGCTAAGATGTTAAAAGCACCACCATGTTTTGGTGCTATTGACGATGCTGCTAATCCTGAGGAATTGTCAACCTCATTGACATTTAAATAGCAGAATTATTATTTCATGTTTGCAGATACTGTCATGTGAGCCAGTAGTTAACTCATGTGAACAAAGCTGGCTTGGAAGACTTCAGATAAGATACAGGGTCTGTATGTTCCGAGGTTGTTTGCACTTTTCAAATCAGTCGCGGTCCAGTTTTGTTGATCACATTTGAAAGCCTAGTGATTAAAAATCTCTTCACACTGACCTAAAAAACAGCTTCCTTTCCTTTTGACTGTACCGGAAGAGCCTCTGAATTCCTTGTTCTTTTTCATTCCTTAGGAAAAACATTATTTCACATACAATGATTTATTAACATTTTGTACTGCCTAAGCCTGTGTTTGAGACATTGACTTACCTTTCAGTATTCAGTTGTTTAGTCCTCTTTTTTTTTTTGTTTTATTTTCCTAATGGAAGTTATTTTTTCATTGCTAACCATCTAGGGCCTTCGCAGTCATACTAATCTCTTGTGTTTCTGTGCTCTAGGAACTGCTTACCACTTTTTCACAGCAAATGTGCTGATATTTATTTAATTCTCCTGGGAGTTGTAAACCCTTTGTTTGCATTGAGTTGAAGTACTTTTTTTGAAACAATGGTCTTCAAAGTTTTTTCTTTGTTTCCAGAACTTACAGTTTAAATAAGAATGCTGCCTTTTCTGATTGAATTCATGTGCTGCAGATGTACTAGTTTTGTAGAAAGTGCTAGCACAAGGAAAAGTTATTTAACAAACACTGTATGTCAACAACGTGGCTAGTCACTTCACATGTGTCTGGGAGCTAGAAGAGTATGAAGCAAAAAGTGTCCTTTGTTATGCACCATATTCTTCATTTTTCCTTGAACACTTCGTACTAGTAACTTGCTGAAAAAAGAATAATAGGATAGATGGATTTATGGTCTTACCTAGTTTGGCTGTTTCTACAGCAATTTTGTCCATCAGAGCTACTACGTAAGTGAAACCAAAGAACTTCTAAGCAAGATACGGAGTTTTTCAAACCACAGTCCCAGTGTTAGTTTACTTGAATCTTATCTAGGCTCTAAAATCAGTGGCCTCATTTTCAAGTATTGCTGGACACACTTGAAACCCAAATGATGTTTGATGACAGAACTACAGAGGATGCTTGGCATATTTTTAAATCATGTCAACTTATATAGCTGGTTAAATACAGATTTAGCACTCCAGCTTTCAATTCCTGTTTATAAAGGTCTTACTCACTCTTCTCCAACGGTCTTTGGTATTTTAATATGAAAGAATATCCCTTTCTTCAAAACATGGAATATCAGCAGAACTCTTGAGTCTTTCCAGGCCAAGTCACTAAGGTTGTTAACTTTAAATTGAAAAAAGAAAATTGAAAACAGACAAAGAAGCAAAACAGAAGAGGGGAAAAAAAAATCAAAACCCAAACAACGTCTTTCCTCTGTGCACCTGTAGCTATTTGTCCAATCTGTATATCTGCAGTGTTCCAACTAAGTCTGTAATGAAATCATACAAGGACTATTGGAAAAAAAAGTGTCAAACATAAATGTAAGTCTTTAGTATTAAGCATTCTTGCAGATGTGTGTTTGACTGTTTGTCTCAGCTGTAGAAGCCTTTTCTAAGTGTATACATTCGTACAAAATTTTTTGCACAGCATTTTTTGTTGTGTTAGTTTGACAAAATAGTTGCTAGAGTAATCCTTACCCATGAATTATCCTTAGTCTTTTTTTTTATGTGTCACTAATTGGTTATTCAGGCAGAAACTACCATGTACAAAAATGGAAGTAAAAAGTAGAATTATGATTTCCAGAAAAAGGAAAAACCAGGGTTTTTTGTTTGTTTGTTTTTCTTTAGATTCATTATGTAGTGGAGAAACTTGAAACTTCCATACTTGTTTGCATGTGGTGATTTTTTAATTTTTTTTTTTTAATAGCAGAGACTGCAAACTACCTAGTACTGTAATTCCTCATCCTGCAAATTGTTCTGCATTCCCTTAAAAGTATATACAAAAGTCCTTTTCATTCAAAAGCCATACTTGCATCTTTACTTAATATATTTGTTGGCAGCATCATTAAATTGTTAAACATGAGTGAAATTTGACTTAATGATGCAATTCATTTTAATGTGATTTGGATTTAAAGAAAAAGAAAAAGCTGTTGAGCTTAGACTTCCTGAAAATAATTGCAGGTAGTCATGCTTGTCCAGTGGTTTGGGGTTTTTTTTAATACAATTTGGATCTTGAGATCCATAGCATAGATCAGCTAGAAGGAAATGATATCTGTCCTTCTTGTGCTTCCAAGATGAAGAATCAAGCAGGATATTTGGCTGAAAATACCTGAAATCCATTTGTGGATTATGTAATTCGTAAATAGCACAGAAATAAACAAATATTGTTTATTTTAGTATTGTAGAAATTACCTGTGTTGTTGATGATACAAAGACTAAACCAGACAGTTATAAATACAGATTCCCCTCGATTTAAATGGGGTTCCTCTTGAATAGTAACTGTTCTGGTAGATATTTGGTGTGTTTGCTAGGCTCACATGCTCTGTTGTGTTGCTGCTGTAAATAATAATTCAGTATACCTATGTTTAGCAAAAGGATTCCATAGATTTTCCTTGAGGAAAGGAGAGGGTAAATTGTGGTACTAGTTGGGGTGAATTTTTTGAAAGAGAGTAAAAGGTTGGTATCTATTTAAAATGTTGCTGATGTTTTTAATACCAGAAAGCCAGTCAGTCCTGGATGACGTAAGATTCAAAATTCACTGCTGTTTATATGGGCTATAATCTAGTCAGTTTTGAATTTAGAGATCCTGAATCTGTCTTCCAGCTGTCTACACATTTAGCTCATGATATTTCACTTTTCACCTTTGCCTCCACAAATTTGTCACTGTCCTAGGCATTTTGATTCCATTTTTTGGTGCTATAGAATTTAATTAATATTTGAATGAAACTAATATTATTTTACAGATGGTGTAGCAATTTAGTAATTTTTACTTTTGCTGCAGCACTGCCGTACTATTCCAAGAAAATAAAGGTATTCAACATTTATCCTGGTTAGAATCTTAGCTGTGATAGCAGTAATTCATAGTATGTGACTGTACAACATGCATATAAACTTAGTGGTATTTAGACACTGAGAACATTTTCTGACTCTTAGCTGGACCCTGAAGAGTCATTTGCCACCACTGCACTCACAGTCCTTCACCCAGTTGTCATCTGGGGATGAAAACAGGATTTGGAGTACTTCATGCACAATATATTTCCTTACTAAAGTGCTGAGCTGCCTTGTCGGTCTATTAACTCAAGGGGCAATGGGTGAAAGCTGAAGCATAGGAAGTTTCATGAATCATGAATTTTTTTCACAGTAAGGGTGACAGAGCACTGAACAGGCTCTCTGGAGAGAGAAACCCACCTGGACAAGTTCCTATGTGATCTGGTCTAGGTGATCTTGCTCTGGCAGGGGAGTTGGACTAGTGATCTTTCAAGGTCCCTTTCAGGCCCCTTTCATGACATTCTGTGATTTTATGAGATGTTCTTTTAAATGTAAACATGCAAAGAGAATATAACAAGTTCATTTCTTGATAGAAAGCAAAATTTGGTTTTCATAATTTTATAAGATTGCTAAAGTCAGAAATATTATTAAACACATATCAGAAATAAGATTGATTATTTTAAGAGCATGTCCTTTTTCCCCTTCAGAATGCCTTTTAAAAGATTAGTAAAGCAAAGAGATTGCTTACCTTCAATACTTATTTTTTGTTTGATTTTGGTTTCTTCTTTAACTTGGCAAGCAGGCTTTTATGTGCTTTGAATGACACTGGAAAATAATATGTCTGCTTTTTTAAAGAAATATTTCAAATTTTGTATAAGGTAGCTTATTAAGCCATCAGATTTTGTATCAGCATCTTCATTGATGTCAGTTTTGTTTGAGTGCTACCTCACACTGAGAAAAGAGAGAGTAAAATGTTAGGTTCTTTCACTGTGTGACGAAGTGGGATGTAGAAGTTATCTGCTGAAAATATTATTTTCTAAGTTATTTACTATTTACCTCCTGCCACTACATAACAGCTAAATTGTTTTGCACTATATCTTATGACACCATAAAAATAAAAGGCAGTTTGAAGTTCATAAATCTGACAGGTTGGTGAAATAACATTTGAGGCAATGAAAAGTAAAAATGGACTGACTTTTTTTCACCATTCTTTTTACAGTGCCACAGCAATAGCTGCTTTTATACTTATTCCCTAAAGGGAGATTACTCAAATAGTTTATGTGACCACCACAGCTCAGATGACTGTACTTTCAGTTTGGTGTGATATCTCAATATAACATCTGTTCAAGAGCATATATTGTTTTCCTTCCAGTAGCAACAGCATAAAGGAGACTACTGCATCTTAAGGTGGATTGAAACGGCTCTACAGTAATGTATATTCCATGCTCTGAAATAGTGAATTGAAACCATATTTCACCTGTACTCTTTGGTACAATCTGCAGTCTGTGCTGGACCACTCGTAGATCCTCACTCACCAGAACACAGCATGATCCATATATGATCTTGTTGCCTATATATTATATCAATCTGTTGGCCATGACTTCCTTGCTTTTCAGTTATAAGATTGCTGCCTCTTCATGGACTCAGTAGTGAGAAGCTTAGGTCACAGTATTGATACAGATATTGATAGAGATATAGCTATCTCTAATGAGACTTCTTCGGTTGTTTTAGTCATCCATTCTCTGTGCTATGTGACATAAAGACTAATGTGAGTACCTTTCTAATCCAGAAAGCACCTACCACCAAATCTTAGTAGGTAAACTTAGAAAAATACTATTTGCTCCTTCTTTTTTTTTTTTTTTTAAGAAAAATATGGTATAATGGTAAATAGGGTAAAATGGAAAAAAATGGCAAATGGTAAAGATGAAGTCTCTGAAACCTATTGTCCTGCTTTTGGGCCACATTAAAGGACACAAATGTAATCATCCAGCTTTGGATGTGCAAACCACATCTGTGTTTCAAAACAGCCAACTCACTCTCCAGCCCACCCACTAATCCCAGTCTCATCAGGAGTTCTGAAAACTGTCCTTTCCCTGTAATAAACACCTAAAGTGAGTCTCTGCCATATGTACATAAAGAAGCCAGATGTGTATTCTACAGTATTAGGGGGTTTTCTTTTGCATTTCTGGTAGTTTTCCATAGTCCTTTTGAATGATAGGTACAATATTTACCTGATTTAAGATGCTTCACTTCTTGAGGTAGTACCATGAAGATAACATGTCAGTCACAGATAACTCACCAAAATTAAAACAAAAAGAGACATTTTTTAACATTTGAATATATTTATGCTTCAAATATGCAATTTCTAGTAGATAACATTTGTAATTTTATGAGATTAATAGGGAATATTGTTTTAGAATTTTAAAAAGCACTTGCTTCTTTAGCTGTATGGCACTTGAATTGTTAAAAGGGCTCTAGGCCAATGAAACTTTTATCTGAGTTTATTGAAGAGGTATGACCTGCACTGTGATTAGAAAAGCACTGAAAAAATATGTAACTTTATTTATTAAACAAACATTCTTAAAATTGTCTCTTGTGCAGAATTTTACTTACTTCAAATGAGCAAAATTAACTTCATTATCTAGCATAAACCTTATAAGTTGTCCCATTGCTTTAAACTGAGGCCTTTCAAGTTGAAACATGAATCATTTCCATTCTTCTTTCCCTCCCTTTCTTGGCTAAGAAAAAAAGGTAATTTTTTATTGTAGTAACTGGAGGGTTAATTGGGGGTCTTTTAATTCTGTGGTAGAATAGTGACTGCATGTTACTAAATTCTAGGATTGAAATTATTGCAGAGTCTACTAGCATCATTATAGTTAAGAATGCCTAATAATTTCCAGTATAAACTTGTATTCCAGTGGTTTCCAACTAGCTGTGAGGACTTGTTCCCACCTTAAATCTGGCATTAAATGGTTTGACTCATTGGAATCTCTGTGTTTATATTGCACACACATATATCAGAAGCAGGCATATGTTTATACAAATTATATTTGTTTCATATTACACAGATTATATATATGTAATTCCTAATAATATATATCCATGCCTGCCCTTCATATATGTGCATATATATATATGTAGAGAAGACTAATAGTTTTTTTTTTCTTGTATGAATGTCATGGCATTTAGAAAGTAAACGTATTCTTTTCCATAAAAGTTGACCTATGTATAAATATACTACGGAGGGATGGAAATAGTAATCAATTGTAATTTTGAGATTTTGAAACTGATTTGCAGGATGATTTCTCCTCGCTGTATCCTGCTTAGCCTTTTTTTCTCATACCAACAGAGTTCCATAAAATGATGGAAGAGGATTATTTTGTTGCAGATCAGTAGTAAAATGTCTACTCTTTAGTATTCTATTAATGGTCAGCAGTATTATGATGCTTTGGTTCAGTTTCTGAGTCACATTACTGCTTGTAAATGCAGAGATTTCACATTGTATATGCTGTAAGTATAAGAAGTAAGATACTTCAGTATTGTGGCCAGTTGTTTAGAAGCCCCAAACTTAATCTGAAAAAGACTAAAAAAAAGGCAGTGTTCAAAGCAGCCACCAGCTGCTCTCCTGTGACTATCTCTGATCTGACTTGCCATACCATGTACATGAATATTTCTTAGCCTCTGTCTGTCATAATCCCTGGAAGTCTGCAGTTTGCCACCTGCACATGGGAAGTGTCTGAATTGAGTAATAGATTTTAGATTTTAAATGCAAGATGCAAGACCAGTGATGCTCAAAGCAGAAGGCCAGAAAGCATTAAATCCATGCAAACTGCGTTACCTCTGGCACCAGTTGCCAGGTGATGATGTCGGGGTTTTTACTACAGACTTGGTTTCAAGTTTACTATTCATGTGTAGCTCTGGAGAAAAAATGAAGCCATAAGGCAAAGACTCGTTATCTATTTTAGGACATGTCATTATTTGGCAATATCTAAAACACTAGTATTTTACAACTTCTAGTTAATACAAAAGTGAAAATTCTGTCCTTCCCCATACCGATTTATGATTTAATTTGTTTTAAATTTGTGCATTTTTTATACAGTTTTCCAAATAATGTGTCAAATTTACTTTTGCCCATACGATTACAACTTCAGCAACCAGGTAACAGATGCAGCTGATGATTTTTCTTATTTTGAATATATTACTATGAATGTTATGGTCCCCATAGTGCCAGTGTAAATCATAAGTAATTCCATGAGGTTCTGTGTAGATCTCTGCATAAGATCATAATTTGTCTGTGAAACTTATATTTTACAGATACATTAGGAAAAAAAAAAAAAAAAAGTAAATATTTGGGCTTTCTAGCTGTTGATGAAGATGACCTTATACCTTACAAGATATATTGTGTTGTTGAAAAAAGGAGTTCTTGGGCAAATCAATACTACTTACATGAGAATTTAGAGCTTGGTATACAAGAAACAGATTCTGATGATGTCTTTCTCATCTAACTTATCTAAAACTTTTGGGACTCTGGAGATGATCCTTTCATTGCTTGTCTTTATCTTGATTGCAGTGTCTGTTTTGCTGAGCATGTCTCACTTCTGGATGAGAAGTGGAATCACTTGGCATGTGATGTCAATCCTAACAAGTATAGATTGCCTCCAGTACCTGGATTATCTCTACTGAGGATCCTTCTGCCAGGCAGTTTAGTGCATAAAGATTCTTTTCTGTTTCATTAATGTTTTTACTGAGGCCAAATTGACAAGTTTCTCTTATTTTAATCTGCAGGGGTATAGAAACTACCAGGAGGCAGGGTGAAGAAAGTCACAGACGTAATTGTGAAATAGCTAAATATTTTGTGAAGAACAGACAGAGAATTAGCTGAGCAGTTAAAAAAAAAAAGAAGAAAAACAAATTGAAATGAGTGATGACATAGGTACCTGGGATGGGACAAACAACAAACTGTTGCAGCTAGAGAACATATTCCAGGTGCAGCCAGATCAGTAGGTGTGTTTTGCAGAGCTTGGTGAATATAGCAGATTTTTTTTCAGACTCTCAGTTTGCCTATTTGAAACCAGTGACAGATAAACATTATGAATTTATTAGGTTGCTAAAGTAACGCTTTATGAAAATTAGTTCTGTCTTTATTTTTTAAATTTTATGTAGTGACCAGAAACCGTAGTATAGTAGTAGGTCTTCCAGAAGTGCCTAATTAGGGCAGAGACCATATAGTTCTGCCAAACAATTCCCGTGGAGTAGTTCTCCTTTTGCTCTTACAAAGTGAAGACCAAATCAGTACTTGCTTCCTGAAACTTGCCACAATGTGTTTTTTCATTGCATATGTGTGTAGCTTATGTGGACTTCAAGGTGGAATTAGTACCCTGTTGAAAGTTTTTTTTGGCCTTTATTGGGAAATGTATGCATATTATATTTGCTCTTTTAGGAGAAGAGGAGGCTGAGGGGGGACCTCATTAATGTTTATAAATATGTTAAGGGTGAGTGTAGAGAGGATGGAGCCA
>JAOEGS010016576.1:61294-74132 GCA_025447755.1 Corythornis vintsioides | reverse complement strand
GAGAGGGTGGTTGGGCATTGGAATGGGCTGCCCAGGGAGGTGGTGGAGTCCCCATCCCTGGAGGTGTTTCAGAATCGTGTGGCTGTGGTGCTGGGGGATATGGTTTAGGGACCCAGGCAGTGTAGGGTTAATGGTTGGACTTGATGATCTTAAAGGTCTCTTCCAACCAAATGATTCTCTGATTCTCTGAATGTGCCGTTAGGACCAGTTGTAAAAATTGCTGCTCTCCTCTCAACTATGAAAACTTCACTTAGGGCTCTCTTGTTACCTGAGTGTTGTACCTGTTTTCTGCACCAAAGTCAGGTTTTGTTCCTTCTTGCAAAGCCTCGTGCTTTGCTTTTTTTCCTGTTACTTCACTTCCATTGCTAATCTTATCAAGCTGAAGGGGTTTTATTGCTACGCAGGAGCACCTTCCTCTGCCCTTTCTTCTGGATGGAACATGTTCATAGAATGATAGAATGTTTAACAATGAATAAATGAGGAAGGGTGCTGAATCACACCCTTAATTCCCCTTTATCAAGGCATAACAACAGAGTCCAGGGAAAAATTTGAAGCAGGGAAAACAATTTCTTAGGCAAGAACTCATTTAAATATGAATTTAAATGTGACAGGATTCATCATGGCACATACTTGGTACAGCCATAACTGATGTAAGTAGTCACAGTCAGCAGTGTACAGAAATACTTTGAATTATTTCAACCTCCTAGTGTCATTTAGGGCTGAAAAGTGACTTACTCTGCATGTGTAAAAAGAGATTATGCTAGATAGACCAGCTTGCCCTTTATGTAAATTTTAATATGTAAATGATGTGTAGTTTATCAAGGTAAACTAGGCATTTAGCCTGTGTCTTTAATAGGCTTTCCAGGTTGCATCAAATCACTTTTCTAGGTACTGTTACTTGTCATTCCCATCCTACTGAATGGAGCCATGTGATGTGAGGGAACATCTACCTACAGACCTCCCACTTCTTGCTTTTGTGTCTCTGATCTCTGCTGTTTGCATTGCTAACCCTTCTAGATAGGGGCAGTGCTTCAGTTTGTTGTAACTGTCTGGTCTAGTATGAAAATAAATGGAAACAAGCAAGGCTCCCAAGAAGAACAGAGTAAATAACCTGCCCCTTTATCACACTGCAATACATTGCTAATTGAGTGTCAGCTCAGTGTTTCTCCAGGCATTGGCTACAATGAGCTGAGTGATAGTGTCCATGGTAGTAAATAACCATGATTATGAAAATGACAGAACTTCCCTTCACCAGCAGCCAAGCTGCAATACACATGTCTTGTAAATTCAAACCAAAACACTCATTCTACTCTCTCTGCATGTTTGTGTTTAGTGTGTCAATTTAAGAAACAAATCACATTACTTACCTAGTCCAGTTTGCTTTTATCTAAGAAAGAAGACTTGGTTTTTGCTGGGCTGCTGAGAGTCTGCCTGAATACAATAAAGAAATCTGAAAATCTGGGAAGAGCTCTGCAACTTCTTTTTCTCATGATTCAATGAGGACTCTGTCCACTCTTCAGATATTTATTTCTTTTAGCTTATCAACCTATTTTGAAACTACCTTTGTTTTTTATCAGCATTAACTGTCTCAAGGAAAACTTAATTTCTTAACACTGTTTATTTAGTTAATTTAGGATATTTACCTGCAACTGCCATGGAATCTCCCACTGCCAGCATTCAGCTATGGATGTAAAAGAGACATCAGCAAAGCATCAGATTTGGACACTTCAATTAGCATGACAAACAAAAAGGCTGTTCTGCTTAAGTGAAAACACACATGGGTGCTTCTTGTAAATGCTTGTTGCATATTTGTTTTTAATTCTTTGCCAACTGAGGAAGTGTCTGTCACAATAGAGAACTCAAATATTAAGCATATACATGGAAAATAATAATTATTAGAGTAAGAATGACAGAAAAATACAAAGAAATGTATCCCTTTCCCTTCTGCTTTCTTTTTTCCCTTCTTTCTTCCTTCTTCTTTCCCTTCTTTCTGCCTCCTTCTTTCCCTTCTTTCTACCTCCTTCTTTCCCTTCTTTCTGCCTCCTTCTTTCCCTTCTTTCTGCCTCCTTCTTTCCCTTCTTTCTGCCTCCTTCTTTCCCTTCTTTCTGCCTTCTTCTTTCCCTTCTTTCTGCCTCCTTCTTTCCCTTCTTTCTGCCTTCTTCTTTCCCTTCTTTCTGCCTTCTTCTTTCCCTTCTTTCTGCCTTCTTCTTTCCCTTCTTTCTGCCTTCTTCTTTAGAGACCTGTATTTTGGTTTAGATCTATCACTTTTGGCACATTTGCTTGAGCAAGTGTTTCTTGTTTCTTTGCAGTGAGCCCCTCCTGTGCTGGAAATTAGCATGAGCAGTGCAGTAAGTGACAGTAAAGCCTTCACACCCTGCAGGTCACTGAAATTGGATGCTCTCTAAAGAGTCACCTGCAAGGTGGGTTCTGACACAAAGAGTCTCCTGCTTGCTGTGCCCTTTGCTGTCTCTTTTAGCTGATTTCTCTGCTCAAAAGAATCTGCCAGTCAGAACACCCAGGGACTTACCCTGTCTTGCACCTCTGGAGTAACTAGAAGACAAGCAGCAGATGCAGTTTGTTTTGAGAAAATCATCTCTCTCTCTCTCTCTCTCTCCACTTGTTTTATGCTGGAGCTAGGTACCTTCCCTTCTTTCAGAAAGCTGACTTCAAAAATTCAAAAGAAGCACAAATAATAAATAAATTTACCTTAAATACTAAATAATAAATAAATTTACCATAAATAACCTGTTCTTTGCTGTTGTTGGACTAATGTTGACTAGATTCATAACCACCACAGCAGATCTACAAGCCCTGTCCTTAAATTATCACTTCTCAAAACCACAGGGCTAGATTTAAAATGTTATTAAAATTTGATTTTGAACTTCAGTTGATGGGACCTATTAGCAGGGCAGGGGACTGTGTTTGTGGAGGCCACCTCTCATCCTTCCACTGCCAGAAGGGCAATGTAGAGGAGAATTATTGCACCTCCATACCTTGAAGGGGTGGGAAGGGGAGTGATAGAACAGCTTAGAAATCTTGCATATATTCAGAGAATGTGCTATAAACTGCAGAATATTCGATTTAAATGACATAAAATCTCTCACACATAAAATGAATCATGTCTGTCTGGATGGGTAGCAGCTAAGGCAAAGATTGAGACTCAGAAAAATATGACTGCTCTTAAACCTCCTTGAATAACTCACTTGACTTCTTTAAAGCTGCCTCAGTTTCTCTACATCTAAATTGTCTTTATTACATATACATGAGAAAAAAAATGTTTTCTATCTTAAAGCTTTTCCCCTACAAAAAACCTTGATCAGCTAAGCAGCTCTTAAGCAGAGAACATTTCTTTTCATGTTGACCACCACCTTCTAGCTGCTTCCCATCTGTTGTTTGTAAACACTTCATGTCTTGCACTGCTGATGTTGTTAGCTCCTTGGAAAACAAGCTCTGTTTTCTTCTGTTTACACACTGCATCAAAACACCAGGAAATCTGCCTGGGACTGTGAATCCTACACAACGTCAGGATGCTGTGGGGTTTTTTTTCTTGCTAGGGATGCCAATTAGTGAAGCTTAACATTGATAAACAATTATGTTGCAAACTGTAGGACAGTGTAGATTGTACACACACAGAGTTTGTGCTCAGGTAGTGATGCCTGTAAGGGAGAAGAGGATGAGTGTGAGAGAGAGCAAAGCAGGGAGCTTGACTGAGTTAGTAAGAGAGGAGATGCAGGAGCAAGGCAGAGGGGCACTGATTAAAATCTGCTGCATATCTTTGGCTCATGCTTTTGCAGAACTAGTTGAAGTTGTTTTCTGGAACTGCCCTGTCCCTAGAATCCCTTTCTTTTCCTGACCAAAGAAAGAAGGATGAATATCTGCATCCTGATAACTGTCACATATTAGAGTGAGTCTCTTCCAGGTTTTCAGTCAGAGGAGAAGGGGTTTCTGTGCTGCCAAGGCTCCAAATGCAGTTCATGAAGTATTCCTCTGCTGAAGAGCCAATGGATTTACTTCACTTCAGGGAAATTACTGCCCTCAGGCTTCTGCTTTTGCAGTTATTACACCCTGTCATGCTTCTGTATGTACGAGGTGGGATGGAAACCTGTCTGGTGCTTGCTCATCCATGGGAAAATTGCTGTATTCCTCCACTGAATCATAGCACTTTTCTGCAATGTCATTTACAAGTATCAGGCTACATTTTCCTCCTTTCTCAGGCCTTATTATGCAACTTCATGGTGTCTTTCTGAGACTTTTAGTAGACAAAATATGACAGGGAATATCCATATCTTTGCATCTTGGTAACCCAGCAGTAGCTGGCTGTAGAACTTTTGGTCCACAAAAAAAAATTAATATTTTTCTTTTCATTTCTGATTTCTCATTTGCACTACATTAAAGATTCTCTGTACTTAATTATCAGTTAAAACAGATACTTGGGATATTGCTTGCTAAACATTTTTTATCAGAAGAAATGCTATCACTTAAATATATCTAGTACCTTGTGGCCACAAAGCAGTGGTGAGAGAGAACCAAGATTTGGTTTAGACACAGTAATATTTACAGAAGTTATCTCCCACATCTTGAAGTACATTGAATTTCTAATTTCTTTTCTTTTTTTCTGTTGACAGAAGCCCAAGATGATGCATCTTTCCATTAACATCTGTAAAAATTCACAAAAGACTTTTAGCTAAAACTTGGCTTGAAGAAATTTAATGAAGTTGTTACTAAAGTCTGCATCACAGGTGAAAAGACTATGGATGATTCTGGTCTTTTCCTTCAGGTCTTGATGAATCCTGAAAATGACAGAAAGTTGATTTTTTAATTTTTTTTAAGGGAGCAGGAGATGTAAAAGGAGAAAAATCAAGAACTTAATTAATGGAAAGCTGATGCCAAGAGCTACTACTGGTGGTGACTGGTCTGTTGTAAGCTGGAACTTTCTTGCACCTCAATGGACCTTTTGACCTATTTTACAGAGTCTTTCTTGTTAATTAACTTTTTTAGAAAGGTCAAACTTTTTTTTTCCTGCTAAAGATCTTGTACTCTAACAAAGAAATCTTCTTATCATCTACAGTAGCAATCCAGCAACATAAAAATTCAGGTTTCTTCATTATGAACAAATTAATAAATCATGAGCAGTAAGCCTGGAATATTTCACACTGCTTTGCCCTGTCCTCACTTTTCACTGGCAGTTAAAGACTGATATAAAGAATTCCTTTTGCTGTTTGTCTGTCATGATTGGGGGAATAATCACATAGGTGTGTGTGAAGGTAGAGAATTATCTTGCAGTAGCCTCAGCCATTTCCACTTTAGTGGATACAGTTTCAAACAAAAATAAAATGACATCCCAAAAATCCACATGGACCTGTTAATTGTGAGAGAAGTGGGAGAAGAATGCACTGTGTCAAATGAACATGCCACATAGAGATAAAAATCTTTATTTCAATATCAGAGATGCTGTGCACATCCCAACTGAATTATGCAGCTTATTACTTCTGAAAATGGGTGCACCTCTTGATGGATCAGGTCAAAAGTTACACAAGGCTTTACATGCCTTGCATAAAACACACCTTCAGTGGGAGTGATGCTGCAGGAATATTTACATTTTGAAAGCATTTTTCATATTTGAGTGACAGCTGAATGAACTATTCTGATATAAAAAGGGGCAAGAAAGAAAACAGAAAAGGCTTTTGCATGAAAAGAATGAGCTCAGAAATAATGAAGGATGTCTTGCAAACTAGGCAAGATATTAATTATAATTATTTTAATTTTAATATTGGGGGGAAACCTATCACTGGCCTATTTTGGGTATTCCTCTACTAGGATCCCTTTCATGATTTCTTCATGCAAACTACTGAAAATACTTAGTAAAAAAAAATGAGCAATTTCCATCACAGAATTTTGGCAAATGAAAGCAAAGCACAGGTTGCTCTGACGGTTCTGACAAATATTTCTATTTTAGCTTTGTTTTGTATTATAAATATGTCAAGATGAAGCCATTGCTGTCAAAACAGAAATTTTTTGTCCTCTGGTGCAAATTTTCCAGGCATTTTTTTGCAATGCCCTCATTTTCTGTATTCATCAAAGTCAAGATGAAGGCTAATTTCAAGTGCTCTAACTCACATCTGCATAATCAGAAACCCACGAGAACGTAGCTTTAGTCTTATAAATGAGTAATGTCATTAGCTGCAGTATTGTTAGTTTAATTGACTTTGTTTACTGCTCTGTATACCCAGTGACTGAAAAATAAATGACACTTAACATTGGTTAAAATGTTTCTAGTGCTTTCTGAATTGGAAGTCAATGGAATAGCTACCAGCCACTGCCAGAAAATCTTTAACAGTTCTGGGTTTTGTTCCAGTAGCACAATGCCAAGTGAAATCTAAGTAGATACAGGGAATTGCATTTAGTCCTTTGGAAATAAACAGGTGAACTCTCAAAGGTGCAGGCATAAAAATAGCACAGATTTATTGCACAGATTTTAAGATGAAATCTTACATAGGGAACTCAGTTGATATTGCTGCTGGTGGACACTTAGAGTGTTAGGCAATACTATAAGTAAAAGAAAAATCATAACAAACAGAAACAACCAACCTAAAAGCCCCCTTGTTTTTCTGTGTCAGTGCATTTACAAACAGATAAAGTCATCTCCAAGTTTTTCAGGCTGGTTGTAAATATCAAATTGGGGTTTTTTGGATTATTGATTAATTGAATCTTCTGCAATTTGCTGAGGTGTCTCTTGGTTTATGCCACACTTGCAAAATGGGATCCAAGAACAGCAATATATGCTTGAGATCTGTCAAGAAATTAAAAAATCATTTGATTAATGGCAGCTTATTTCTGCTCCTCTGAAGTTGCTAAGAAAGAAGGGAAAAAAAAGTCTGGAATCCAAGCAAAGAACCAGACAGCTAGAGAGCAGAAAGAGAAGGGGGAGACAGGCAGAGGTGTAATAGGTTGAAAAAGCAGGTAGAAAAGAGCTGATTTGAGATCAATGAGCTGAGGAATTGCAGGAGCCAGTGTTAACCTGCATTTTTTTTTTCAGCATGTGTTGAAATGGACTGTGCTTGAAGGGATAAAACACAGACTTTTCTTGTTCTTTTCTTCTCTCAACCATGCAGTTGTTTCAAACAGGTTAAGCAGTTGTGAGTGGAAGAGAAAGGTGCTTCATCTACCTGTGGATGAGGTGTTATGTAGTCCAGTGAAAAATGATTCTTAGGACAAAAGAAAGAGAAATCCCTGATTAAATAATCATATATTTTTATGTATGCATGTAATATTTTTACATTCTAGCTCAAGTTTTACCTCCTCCCCTCACATGGTGTTAACAGGGCTTTTACAGTTGACTTGCAAGGAGCAAGATACATTTATTTTACATTTATTTTATGCTTTTGTTTTAATGCTTCAATGTTTTTGTCCTGTTAGGAGGTTTTAAATGCATATGGTTTGGGAAAGCTCAGAGTAATAGGGAAAGCATTGGTGGGGAATTGTTTTTTTTGTAAAAAGCTGCTGAGAAAACAAGAGCTTTATGTGAGGGCTCTGACTCTCTTAAGGGACATTTGGCTCCAGGACAGCATATTTATAGGCACAGACATTTAGGTGTGTCTGTTACTGCATTATTTTCTACCATGCACAGCAAAGCAGCATGTATCAGATGGTTTTTATTATGTATATTTGTTTTATGTGTCAGCCTCTATTGGGAATATAGAGATAAATTGAGTCTGTGGATGTGTATGCTCAAAAGAAGACCTGCTGTTGCTTGGAGGCATCAGGCAGGTTCTAGCCATGGCAAAAGCATGTCAGACTGGGAGTCAGTGTGTGACACAGTGCTTTTAAAGGTTCAACAGGTGGAAATTTATGTAGCAGTAAAAAGGATGTGAGTCCTAAGAATATCTGTCATTGCTGTGAACACATTTGAGGCAGCACATAGAAGTACACCCCCACCATGAAAGCAAATGACAAAATGAAGATGTTCAAGATGATGTGCAGAGGAGAAAAAGAACATTTTACCCTTCAGCATCTGATTTTCTGGAAGTTAATTGCCAGCACTGGCCATCCCATGCAGAGTGCACAAACTGTGTGTTACTGATGCTTTCTCAATTTCCCTAACAGTAAAAAGCTCTTGGAGTTCAAATCTCATTTATTCAAACCTATACATGGTTTTTTAAATCTTACTAATGATTGAAGAATAAAACATGCAAACAATCATAACATTATTGGAACATAAATACGTGTGTGGTGCCTTGACCCATTTAGACTATTCTTCCACACAGGGCTGTGGAAGAGAGGAGGAGCAGCACAATCTGACAGAATGAGGCACCTAATGCTGATCACAGTGGGGAAAAGGAGTGAGCAAAGGTGGTTATCACAAGATCCCCCATTTGCTCAGCTCAGACCTGAATTTCTCTACCTTTTCTTAGTTGCAGGGAGTTCTAAAGATGTAAATTATGAGGTAGTTTGATGAGTTAATAGCTGTGTGGACATCAGATCTCAGCTGAACCTGTAAAAGGAAGATATGGAGCAATTATGCTTTAATAGTGTCATATTATTCATCTTGCCCCTCCCCTTCTAGAGTCTTTTGTAATGTTATTTCCAAACACTATGTTTCAGGAAGAATATTTTCTTAGCAAACTCTTAGGTCTTCTAATACATTCTGATACAATGAGGACTTTTATTTTATAACAGGGTTTTTCTATAAGGTGACAGTGGATGTCTATTGAAAAATTGCCTCCTCTCTCTTTTATCTCCAGCTTCTCTATGAAAACTGTATCATTATAAATTATAATGAAACTCCAAAAGTGACCAGAATAGTAATGGAAAGAACGTTTGGCATCTTCAAAATGAGACTCAGATGCTTAGATAAATGTGGTCAAACAGAACTAAACTGCCCTTCAAGAAAGTTTAGAGCAGTCCTGGTAGGTGTGTGTTATGTGACACATCAAATATGCTGCTTCTGTAAAGACAAAAAAGATGCTGTTTAATGAGTCTGTCCAAATTACTGAAGCCAATGTGTAATGATACACACTTGGAAAATCCTGTCATGCTAGGCCAGAGGAAATTCAAAAGCAGGTGCTAGCTACCTGGAACCAAAAGTGTGAGCTGAACTAAAGCTGACACCTTTATTGTGAAGCAGAGCCATAGTAATGAGTGCTCAGACCTGGGACTGCAGCCCAGGAGAGGAGGTGCTGCTGCTGGCTCTTCTGCAGACCTCCCGTGTGTTGGCTCACACACAACTTCTGAGCCTCCTGTGTCTTCACATTTCATCCTCAAAACCATTTTGGTGTCAGTAAAATGGAAATCAGAAAGACTGCCTTTCCAGTGCTAAAGTGGACTGCAGGCAGTAGACTCTGGTTTCAGGCAATAAATGGAATTCAGGTTCTTTGCTTTTCATGCCAAACAGCAGGAGTGGGGACTGCTCTGCTCCCCCTCACCTCCTACTCAGTGAGCAAGAAACCTCTAGCAAATGGCACAAAATGAGGTTTCTGCAGGTTTGGGGTTGGGGTTTTTTGGTTTTTTTTCTTTGTGAAAGTCCCCACGTCGTGTGTTTCTGTGTGTGTGTGTCCTGGTTCAGCTACAGCAGGACAGACAGTTCCAATTCCAACAGTTGCACCACCACTTCCAGCTTTGTGCCTGCTCCTTGAAGTGGGAACTGTGGGTTTGAGATCCCACAGACTGGCCTTCGACCCAGATCTTCTTCCCAGGTGCTTAAAACAACCAGTTGCTCTGGCTCTGCCCCTTCACTGGGCTTCCCAAGGGAGACAGCAGTGATTGCTGGCAGCTTTGTACCCCCCCCATCCTGTGCTGGAACATCCCTGTCAGCTCAGGTTCCTTGGGTGATCCAAAGGTGCATCTCTGAGCTGCAAATAGCACTGGTGCAATCAAGGTGATCATGCTTGGTGCAGTGTAGGAGAGATGGAGGTGTTTAGGAAGTTTTGGATGTACCCACAGCCTCTTAGGAACCAAAGTAGTTGGTCTACAGCAGTAGCCCTCTCTAGGGTGTGAGCCTGAAAATCAGGTAAACATCTAAGGCACCCAAATTCTTTGTCACCTCTTCCCAAATTCTTCATGCTCCTCTAGGGACAAACATCTTTTCCCAGACAAAAATCTAAACTGATGTGAATAAGGGACACCATTTTTTTGCACTGCAAATGTAAATAGAGGGAAGAAAAAGTTTTCAGCTCTAGATTTTTCTGTATTTATAAAATCAACTAAAAATTATTTAATTAGGAGGGACCCTAATGTAGTCAAGCTATTGCAGCTTTGCTAGGAGAGCTCAACTTCAAAGGGCCTCAATGTTCAGTAATTTAAGCAAGAAGTGCAATTATCTTTCTGTGGATTTCTCTCCTGTATTTTCTATACATCCCTCTCAAAATCTTAAAGTATCCCTAACTTTGATTGTGTTCAGGTTTTTGACCCCCCATAAAGACATGCCTCATCAAGATTTGCTTATGCCAGTTGTCCTGTTAATACACAGATGATGTCAGACCAGCTGGCTCTTGGCAAACAGCAGAGGTAAATGTCAAGTTCTTTCCTGTCCCCCTACTGAGGGCAGCACAAAACTGTTCCTTTATAAAAACACAGTACAACTCGAGTCCAGCAGTTGTTTTGTGTGTATAATTTACTTTACAGCAGAAAAGAAACAGGGTCAGACACATGCATAGAAAGGAGGAAACAAACTGCACTTCAGTCTCTTGAGAAATTCAGATGTTTTGGTTTTAATTAAGTTTTCCCAACTTAATCCAAGTGGTATTACACCAGAACCCAAGAACAGTCTTCAGAGATAATGTGGAGTTTTTTTTAACTCTGTCTATAAAAATTTATTTGTTTCTCACTAATAAGAAACAAAGGGCCAAACCATCAGGTGGGAGAAAGCCACATTACTCCAACTAAAAAGAGATGATTTTGTACCAGATTGATACTCAGTTCTCATCTGCTTGTATTGCTCCAGGTTTGAAAAGAAATCTGCCTACATGATTTTGTCACAACTGTCTTGTTAGGGATCAGTTTGACCTCCTCCCCCACTCAAATTTTTGAGTTTTTAGGCAAATCACCAAAGTGAGAGGATTATGGACTAGTGGGGCAGTTGTGCTCTGACATTTTGGGGGGGTCATGCAGAGTTCTGGGATCAGCCAGGACAGATGTTACAGCAGGATTAATGGTGGTTCATAAACCTGAGTTAGAAAATGTGTTCAGAATGTTTGTTTTAGGAAAAAAAAAAAAGAGTGAAGAATGTTCTTGCTCCCATGGACTGATGTAGAAGACATTCAGAATAAACATGGCTGTTAAGTAGCTAATGACACTACATGAAAAGAGCTTTAGCAGGAGAACAAAAGTGATTCTGTTTTATCTTTGCTGCTGCTGAAAGTCTCCCAAGTATCTACAGAACTGTGCACACTTCAAACAAAAGTCTGCAATATGTCAGGAGCAAGAAAGACAAGTCACAGGGTGCCAGTTTTCCTCCAAGATATTGATGTTTAATCAGCCTGTGGTTACTGTCCCTTTCTCACAGTCACTGCAGTGTCAGGGGAGTTGTGGACTCACCCCATTGTGCCAAACATTTGCCATAATACCCTTAACACTTTCCTGTGCCCAGTTAAGCCATGAGAAATACTAAGCCTGCAGTAGATAGAAGGGTTTTTAACCTTCTGATGAAAGATGGGTTAATCCTGAAATAACCATACCCAACATCCCCTCTCAATATGAAAAAAGAAAACCAGAAGAACAGACATGAAACACAAACTAAAACCAGAATGCCACAGGAAAAATAATAACTGGCATTTATTTTAAAGTAAGAGAGTATTAAAGAAAGTCACTCTGTGGAAAGGATTCAGTATAGCAAAAATCAGTCATAGTTTTGAACAGAGTAGTACATAATAGATAAGGAGGTCTGGAGAAACTGGATCTAGAGAGAGGTTTACTCAGTATTAAATGATGATGAAACATCTGTACATTCCATCCATCACTGATTATATAAAAGAACATTTGGTTTGGCAAATTATACAGAGGACTATACAGAGCTTTCACAGAGGAAGGAAAAAAAAAAACCCAAAACAAAAAAGACAGGTTGTACAACCTTGAAAATATCCAGTTTTTCTTCTGTGTACACAGAAGCAAAATGTTGTGCAGGTTTTTTTTTGTATAGTAGGCTGTTTCTGAACAGCTAGTCATTAAAAATATTGGTTATTTTTCCCCAGAATGAACAGTTTTCAAATACACCAAGAAAATGTTTGAGCATTTTTTAATATTTTATTAAAGATAAAACTGCTGATTCAGATCCCTACACACAAAGGGCATCAGATCTACATTGCCAAACTTCAACATGTTCTTACAGTTGTAGTCCCAGCTTCTATCCCAAACTCTCTGTTTTTCCTTCCTCACATGAATGCAGAACCATCCATAACACTGGCACTCAGTGAAGTCTTTTCTATCTGTATCCATTTAATACTGTTCTGGTTGTGTTTATAAACTTCTTTTTTTTATTATTTTTTTTTAATAAGACCTTTTCAAAAAGCATCTTTCTTTACTAGTTTTCCACCAAAACAATGAGATCATGACCCCTAGCAACAGAACTCCCACCAGAACAAGCAGCTACAAAGTACCACCTGATTCTGCAAGGTTTTGGCCTCATTCACAGGGTAGCAATGACCCTGATTTTTATGTTCTCCCACAGCCAAGCCTCTGAAAAGTAGTCCTAGCTCAAGTACTGCTTTCCTTGGCCCAATCTGCAGAGCAGTGTGGTTCATGCTACAAAGCAGAAAAGACAGAGATTGACTGGAGAGAGTCCAGTGCAGGGCACCAAGCTGCTGAAGGGAGTGGAGATCTCCCTGCTGAGGAGAGGCTGAGAGAG
>JAOEGS010016576.1:30053-60356 GCA_025447755.1 Corythornis vintsioides | reverse complement strand
TGGGTGACTTGGTCTAGGTGCCCATGCTCTGGCAGGGGGGTTGGACTAGATGATCTTCTAGCTCCCTTCCAACCCCTAACATCTGTGATTCTGTGAACTTGAATCAGGTTGTGTATTTTCCAAAATGTATGGCTAAGCAAGAAATGTCATACACTCAAGCCATCATCAAAATGTTTCTAATTACATCCCTGACTAATCACATTAGCACATACCTTTTAGTAGTGATTTTAAAATTACAACACTTGGTTCAAAATTGATTCCTTATTTTTAGGCAGCTCTTCCTATCGGGCTGAACCAACAGTGTTTAATCAGATGATAAATTTTCACACAGAATTGCTGATTATACTCCTGAAACTGTAAAGTGCCACAGGATCAGAGGAGGATCAGAGTGGAGGGGTGTAAAAAAAAAAAACCAACCAAAAAAATAAGCACTCAGGATCCCTTCATTCTATAATTCAGCTAGGAATAATTAGTGCAGTCATTTTTTATGATATCCTAAGGCTATACTGACACTCTGTGTCCTTTATGTTGTATCAGGAAAGGACATGAATATCCTAATTGAAAATGGACCAGAAGTTTGAGATCATTGTCCCACACCCACATTTCTGTCACTGAATGGGACCATCCCATAGATTTAGGGGTCCTGAGTTTGTAGAACATGGCATATGCTTCAGCTGGGGAGCATAGAAGACAAATCCTATGCTGTGCAACTATCTTTTTTTGTTGTTTTTAATTAAAAAGTCTGTTTGGCAATGATGTAATGAAGAAGATAACTATTGTTCCAGAAGCCTACAACAACTTTGCAGTGTCCCATTCCTACATACAACCCAGGACTGGGTGAAGAGCATCAATAGCTTTGGATATATGTGACCTGTGAGAACAAATCCTGATTTAATAAGAATATTTTCTTTCCAAATGCCAATTAAAAAGAAAAAAAAAATATAAATACATAAATAAATGTATGTATGTACTCTACCCATTTTTGATCTGACTGCACTAAATACTTAGATAGATAGTGGGTTGCTCCTTGGTTGGATGTTTTGATCTCCCAACAGCAGCCATGTGCAGTCAGTTCTCCTCAAGTAATTGCACTCTTGTGCCCAACTTGAGTTGGTTCTGAAAGCTATTTAAAGCACACCAAAAGGTGAATTTTCTCATCCAAAGCTGCTCCAACATTTTTTAGACCTTTAAGCTGACACCTTAACAAAACCATTTTACATTGTCTCCTTCAAGGTTTAAGCTAATGGGTATAGATAAATCCTTTAAGGATTCTTCTCTCATCATCTCTTGCCAACTTCCTTGGCAAAATCTATGTTCTCATTAATGGCTTTGTACACAGACATTAAACAATCCTTAAGTGCTTCCACTTGGCTATATGATCCTTTTCCTCATGTGAATATTTCTGTTCTGTTGGGAGGTACCTGATCTAAGTTTAAATCTGGGAAGGTAGGTGAGTTCCATCCCTTGCTGAATTTTGGGCTATAAATAGAATTTCTATACTAAGGTTGAAAATTTGGTGTCAGGTGTTGCACAAACACTAACCAGAGGCATCATTGCTCAGCAAACTGTACAGATTAAGGCATGAACACATGAAACAGGACATGAAGGATGAACTTGAACATAAATTATATCAGCAAAGAAATATTACAATGTTTTCTGTCTCATTTATGTTTTGGAGTATTGGAAATCATACCTATTGAATCTGATGAAAACAAAAATAAGCTGAATCATGTCAATCAAAATGTGTGTGTACTGTTTGAAAAAGGAAAACATCTAGAAAAAAAATAATTTTAAAATAACAAATGCTTAAAAAATCAATTCCTTTATAATAAAAATAGAGCTTATGAAAAGATTTTAATTACTTTGTTTAGAGTCAAGCCAGTACTTTTCCAATTCAAAATAATTTCATCTTTCCTTTCGTATTTGCCAGACTGACTAGAAATGAAAGCAAAATAAATTATCAAAAGTAAATATTGATTTTATTTTTTCATTTTAGTCAGCAGACAATAACAAAAATGAAATCAAGTTTTCATGCATTTCTAGTATTTTTATTGTTGCTAATGCAAGGGTAGAGGTTGAAAGTACATCAGGAGCTGAAGTGGAAAGCATGAGTAGGTTACAAGAGAGAGATGAGCTGTAAGCTGCAGGTATCTTGAGGGTAGGAAGGCTCTGCTGAGGGATCTGCACAGGTAGGATCAAGAGGCCAAAGGCAATTGTATTGTTTAACAAGGAAGGCTGTGTCCTGAACTGGGTGGTGCTGGTGGCACCCAGCTGAACATGAGCCAGCATGTGGCCCAGAAGGTCAATGTCATGTTGGCATTCATGAGGAATGGTGTGTCCAGCAGGAGGAGGGCAGTGGTGGGATTGTTTAGTTTGGAGAAGAGGAAGCTGAGTGGAGACCTCATCACTTTCTCTACTCCCTGAAAGGAGACTGTAGTGAGGTGGACGTGGCCTCTTCTCTCAAGTAAATATCAACAGAGCTAAAGGCCTGAAGTTGGCCTGAAGTTGCACCAGGGGAGGTTTAGATTAGATACTAGGCCTGAAGTTGCACCAGGGGAGGTTTAGATTAGATACTAGGCCTGAAGTTGTCCTGAAGTTGCACCAGGGGAGGTTTAGATTGGATACTAGGAAGAATTTCTTTACTGGAAGACTAGTCAGGTGCTGGACCTGGCTGCCCAGGGAGGTGGTGGAGTCACCATACTTGGATGTGTTCAAAAAACATGTAGGTGAGGCACACCAGGACATGCTCTGGTGGGATGGTGAGGTAGGCTTTTCTGTTTTGGGGGGTTGGGGGTGTTGTGGTTTGGTTTGGTTGGTTGGTTGTTTGGTTGGTTGTTTAGTTGGTTTGTTGGTTTTCTGTTGATGGTTGGACACAGTGACCTTCAAGGTTTTTTTCCAACCATGGCAATTCTGTGATTCTATGAAATCAGGATTTAAAGAAAGATAAGGTAAGGGGTGTTTGGAGCTTTTCCTGTGTTTGAAGAGTAGTAAAAGAAAAAGTGTGGGTATGCAGGATAAGTGGACTGCTGGACTGTAAATCTGAGAATATTAGGAAAGGTCATTGTGCTAACAGGTTACTGGTTCACAGGCTGGGGCTGGGTAATGAAGGGGTTTGATTTTAAATCCAAGAAGCTGTCATTTGATACAGATTCACAGATACAGACATGCAAACGAAGCTTGCATCTGAGTTATGCAGACATTTGGCAAGCTCCCCTATATAACAAATGAAAACACAAAATGTCCTGGGTTTAAATATGCCCCGTTTGTTTTCCTCACTGCAGTTTTGCCATCCAGAAACCCCAATGTTTTTAGGCTACTCAGGTTGGTATAGAAGGTGTGTGGTTTCAACTGGCTTTTCAAAGCAGTTCTTGTTTGCTAGAGAGGAGAAAAAAAAAATTTAATCATATTTTCTAGGATTGTTTCTATGTTACTAGAAATGTACAGTGTGAGCTGCCTGTTATTTCCCATTGCCACCAAGGTCACACCTGTCTGGCACAAAGCCCAGATTAGAGGCTATTTTACCTTACATATTTTAGCTGTTCAGGGTGAAAACACTGTTTTGCTATTGTATGAACAAAGATTATAGTGTTTAAAAGCCATGTTCATTCCCAGAGAATTTATTTTTCTTTATTACAGTAAGCTTATATATTGAACTTTATTACAGTAACATCTGACATTATCATGCAGGGCTCTGCACAGCTATGAGAAAATAATGCAGTCTGGGTAATATAGCATATAGGGAGGAAGCAATATAATTATATGATATTAAATATATCATTTAGAATTGTATGTAATAAATAATTCTGTATGCATGAAGAAGGATTTTTTTTTTTAATCCTTTGACTGTATTACTTTGAAAAAGCTTTATTGTCGTTTTTAGTTTTGTATTTCCCTTTCTTGAGGATTTCTTTCCCTCATTTGTTTTGGTTTTGTTTTTTGTTTGGTTTTTTTTGTGTTTTTTTGTTTGTTTGTTTTTTGTTTTTTGTTGTTAGGTTTGGGTTTTTTTTAATTTCTCAAAAAATTTAGGCCAATTAGACTTATCTTTTTTTTTTTTCCCTTTTTTTAATATTCTCTCACTTCTTTGCATTTAGAAGTATATCAAAACACAAGAGCAGCCATGCAACTTCATTGGCCATTTCAATGCAAACCAATATAGGCAGACAGAAAAAAATAGATGTAGAAGAAAGTTTTAGTACTATTTATCAGAAGAACATATAAAAAGCAAGCATATACATATATATATATAGGCTCAAGTCAGTTACAAATGACTTGGTGCATATTTTTATTTCAGTATTTGCAGGAAGATGGATCTCAGCCTATTAAAAATAAAGTTTCCAGAAAGATGGGCACTCTGATGTATCATCTGTCAAGGTAAGGGTACTGAGAAGCACTAGCTGACTGATATGATGGATTTTCACTTTCTTACTCCCTCTTAGGAGGAAGAAAGTGTGGAGCTGAACAGCTGGTAACATTTGCTAAAAGATTATGGTGCTGAAATTCTGATTTAAATTTGACTTCTTGGCTGTAAACACATGAAAAACACATGGAATGTTCCTATTCCTTAACATATTTTCACTTGAGAAGAATTATTTCAACTGCTTTCTATATAAAAAATAGCCAGGATTAAAGAGCAAAGTGGTCTCCAACTTTCAAAACCCCCATGTATTTCACAGAATTTCTTGTAAAAGGAACTCATGTAAGAGGCACAAAGCTTTCTCTAGAGTAGCTGCTACCACCTTCTGTAAGACAGTTGAAACACATGGAAATGAGAAGAAAGGTTAAAAAAAAAGATGAAAAATTGGCAGTATAGTGACACTCTTCCCTAAATGGACTCCTTTAAGCTTAGAACTACAAAAGCCTTTCCTCATATACATAGCAGAGTAACCAAGTCAATATCTCTCTGACTACTCCATGGGGTGAGGTAGCTTGGAAGTATTTTAGAAGTGATGTGAAACTAGCCCATATGCTGTCACAAATCCTGTTAGCACCTCTCATGTGCAAGTAAAGAAAGTAGTCTGTGGTATTTGCAGCTTTTGACCAATCAGCATGTAAACTCTGCCAGCTATTTTGGTAAATTTTGGAGGAAGGTCTTTGCAACTAGACCACCAAATCAGTTAATTAAATGCAAAAGGAATTAAAATCAAATAAGTAAATCAAATCATCTATGAAACAGCCATCCAGAAGTGAAAAGCTGAACTGGCATTTTAAGTTGTGATAGAAATAAGTAAAAGGAAGAATACCTGTGTTTGTCTGTGAGGAGTCTTTGCAAACATGACAGGAACATGTTCCATCATAAATCTCTAAAAACCTCATCAAATCCAGATTATTACTGTAATGCATGGAGATGTGAGGTGAGGGATCAGACAGCATCCCTACACTAATTATCAGCAAGAGTTTTAAGAAATAATTGCAATGAAGGGCTGATTTCACAGAGCATTCTGAATCCTTTGGTGAGGTGACCTGATTTAAACTGCAGAAATTTCAATAAAAACAGGAAAAGTAATGCAAATAGAAGAGGATATGTTAGATATTTCAGATATGAAACCACATCTTGCAAAGCAGAGAGTTTACAAGAGTGTTTGGATTTACTGAGGTCTGGAAAACCTTTACAGTTAAAGACTAAACAAGATTGATTTCATTTATCTGAGAAAAGATTATTATTAAGACAGGTTCTAATCTATAAGTAGGAACATGGAGAGAAGACTTCAGATAAAGGAAAGCTCTTTAGCTGATAGAATCATGCCAAAAGCCAGTGGACAAAATAATTTAAAGCATTTTGGAAATAAACCACACATTTTTAAACTAGGGAGATTCTGTAACAAAAATATGTGATTGATTCCCCATCATTTTAAGTCTTTATGTGGAAATTTTTTTTCTAGGAGAAGAGTTCTAATGCTGCCAAAAGTTTTAGCCTTGATACACGAAGCACTTAGGGAAAAATAATATATATTATGAACTGCACCAAAGTCAGACTAGGTGAACATAATGGTGTCTTCTGAGTTTGTAATCTATAAATCTTCAATATTAGACCATGGTTTATGCACTTTTGTAGCTTCTGCAAGAAGTTACATTGTCCTTTGGGGAAAATTAGATTATTCTATTTTTTTTTTTTCCATTGTACATCATCTAACATAGAGACTTGTTTGTACCTGCTACAACAGAGAGCTGGGAATGCTTAGTGCTTCACAAACACATGGCATGTGTGCCTGGGCTTCAGTTGCACACTAGAACTCTATGATGCTGAGAATTAGTATCTTGTGTACTTCATTCTCCCATGCACCTCACTTGGTTTTGTTTGTTTGTCTCTGATGTTTTTAAGAAATCCAGAAAACTTCCTGCAGAGCAGCTGCACCTAAATACTCTTATAGCTTTATTCTGAGATATGTTGGGTCATCTCCATCTACTGCCTGCAGCTGAAGTTGTGGATGTGATTTTAATTCTTGAGCAGGACCAAGCTGTGTTGTAATACTAGGAGATACTGCTAAGAAGGCTACATTGGCAGTTAAATCAGTTTATTGACCAGCAGGCAAAAATTTATCAGGGCTTGCTTATATCAGTAGTTTATGATGGGTTTTTTAGTAAAAAAAAAAAAAGACAGGCTGTTTCCATGCAGCAAAGCAAATGTAGATATTCAGCTGTAAGGAGGTGTGTGGAGGGTGTCTTAAATTAAGTTGTGCTCGTCAAGCATTGGAAGACTTCACTGAGCAGAGATGTGGTAGCAGAAATCTTCAGAGAGGGTACCTTGGTGCTTGTAAATAGAACTGGTGAGAAGTGATTTTTAATGAAGATTGCAAGAACTGGCAGTAATTTTATCAGACTGTTGTGCTGGCAGGGGTTGGTTCACTCCAGCACAGTACAGACTTCCTTGTTAGAAGTACTTGCACTCACACTAGGATCCTGACTACCTGAAATCATCCCAGATGTAATGGCCCACTTTGAAAGAGGAGGAAGCATTAAACAAATTGGCCAATCCAGGGCAAATAACCAGACTAGCATTTATTGAAAGCCTGTTCACCAAATAACACATCCTGCAGTTAAACCCAGTGGCTTTTGGTCTCCACAAAGCTTTGACTCTGACCCGTGATTTCAACTCAATAGGGTGATGCTGTCAAATGTGATTTGGGAAGACCAGAAGACTAGAAGACATTTTGGAGCAAGGGCTACATAAAGACAGGAGCAATAAACAAAATTCTTGTTCTATAAAGAGGGAGACCCGTACACTAACAGTATGATTCATCCTCCTTAACTTTAGCCATCCAAAAGGTAGGTGTCAAATCAAAGTTAGTCATCCCTTTTTTTTTTTTGTCAGCTGTGGAGGAAGATGTATCCTGCCTGCTTCACATAGCCACTCTGAGAACTGCTCTTTAAAAATGGTTTTTTCTTTCCATTGAGGGTGGAGGACACCCAGGGGAGCAGCCACTGAAAAGCTACACCTTCCAACCTCAATCTAGACAAGATGTGTCTTCTTAAGGCTGAAACCAAATATCTGTGGTTCATTCTATTCAAGGTACACATACAAGGTTCTGTTGGTTTCAGTGCATGCACAAGTTTCAATTAAAATAACTAAATAGAAGAGAAAGCAAAGGAGAGCCAGAGGCAAAGTAAAATAAAGTTAACCACAAGACCTCAAGAATCACACTTCCCTCTTCAACCTGTAGCAAATGTGGGAACAAGATCCTAATCTCAATGAACTGAGACAAGAAGAGAAATTGTGTCCAAGTGAGGTGGTTCAACCAATATACTGCCCTAGCATTGCTGAGGGTTCAGAAAAACCTAAAAATCAGCAGGCAAAGTATAATAAAGCATTGAAAGAGAAGTTTGGACTGACATTTCACTTTTTAACAGCTCTCTGCTTCAGAATTATTTACTCCGTGGTTTGTATTGATTTACAATTATTAGACAGTTATTGTAATTTATTTTGATAAAGCAATAAGGAAATACTGAAAATATGTATTAAATATGAGAAACTTTGTAGCACTGGGCCATTAATCAAAGTTGATCAACTACAATATATGTGTTAATAAACCATTAGTGAATATTTAACCTGCAAACAGAATACTAACAAGCTGATGGATCACCTCCTTCAGGAGCAGATAGACTTCATGGGAATTTAGAGCTATTTAGCTTGTGACACAGCACAGGATTTAAGAGTGGGAAGCAATTTTACCATGTGATTTTCTTTTTTAGTGTCTGAGTTGCTTAAGAAAAGAGTGCTAGAGCTAATTTTGCTACTTATTGGCTTCAACATTAGTAATCCTGGGGTTTGCAAAAATCTTAAAGGTATATATCAGGTTGAGTCAGATACTCTATTGTGTCATGTAATCAAGTGGCCTTCTTTGCTTTTATTGCAGAAAGCATAATAAAACTGGAGTACAGGAAGAACTGCATGAGAAAAGGCCAGAGAGGTGTCAGAGAAAGAAGGGGGTTTAGCACTTGCATAAGTGTCTTAACTGGAGATTGAATGATCATTTCTCCTGCAAATGGTGCAAAAGTCTGGGCATGCTTTTCTGACCAGCCATGCTAGTCTCTTGTCAGGCAGATCTCCAGGTCAGGGGACAGTTTCCAGTCTCACTCTGTCTGTTGAAAGGTGGAGGGGTGCTGGAAGAGACACATCTGGAAAGAAGTTAATAGATGAACACCTCCTCATTGATTCATTTTCTGCTTCAACTCTTTCTAATTCTCATTCTGCTGATTGTTTCCTCTCAGGAAGGGCATTTGTGGAAAGGTTATCAACTTCTTGGAAGGACACAGCAAAGCCACCACACACAAGCTTAGCCCCCTTTTCCAAATGAAATGAGGTATAAATAGCTGCAGACAAACCCTGGCTTCATTGATGTGAATGGGAGTTTTCCCATCAATGAAGATTTGAATTTGGCCCTAAGCAAAATATTTCAGCTCTGATTGACATGCATATTACAAGCATTAAAAAAAAAAAGGTTGCTTTTAAATTAGGGATAAGGAAAGAAGGAAATGGGGCATTACAAACCATGTTTGGTAATAGCAGGACACACAATGAAAAAAGCCAATGGTAGCAGCAAGCTGCTGTTAGCAGGGGAGAATAATATGGGATGTGAAACAAAACTTTATAGATGTGGAGACTCACCACTCAGAGGTTCTAATTTCCAGAGGAAATGATAACATTATGGCAGATACTGAGGACAGGTATGATGCATTTCTGAGAAACAAATCAGTATGAATTGCCAAGGCTTCCCTTAAACTATTTTAACTATAGTTCTTTCAAAACTGATATTGTCCTGGTTTGAGTTAGAACAGAACTTACTCTGCTCAGTGATTTGACTAGTACTAAGCTGAGGGATCACAAGAACCAAGCTCTTCTTCAATGGACTTGCATCTGAGGACATTCTGCTTTGAATGTGTTCCTGAATCCACTTTCAGAATCCAAATCCTTTTTGCCACTGAGTCCAGTCCTGAGTTCCCCAGGGCCTGCTCCACAGTGGTGATGGTGACAAAATTGCATCAGAGAGGGTGGGCCTTTGATGTTAGTTTTGTAGATATTTTTATATAATATCTATGAATCTATGAATCTATATATTCCTCTTTTTGTTTGTTTGTTTCATTAAAGCTGTTTTAGTTTTCTAATCTGTAAGTCTCTCTCCTTTATCCCCTTTGAGAATTAATTGGGGGGTTGGACTAGATGATCTTCTAGGTCCCTTCCAACCCCTAATATCTATGAATCTATGAATTAACAGACAGCATCTGTTATAGGTCTTTTCTCATAGTGGCTGGCCCAGCCCTAAGCCTTGATTTTCATTAAACCTGTAAAAGTTCACCCTACACTAAAAATTTCTTCTGTGAATCATTATTATTTCCTTTATTTTGTGTGCTATATACAATTTAAAATCGACTGCCTATATAAATGGAGCTGTTGCAGGTAGTTATTCCATTCCATGGCATGATTGCTTTTGTTATTCCCCAGCACCTCCCCCCCAGTTAAAACCAGGCTATGCTGCTTACTCAGAGGAATGACTCTTCAGGAGGATATGTATTTCCCAACCACAATATTGATACAAAATATATTTAATTCTTAGTAGGTATTTGTGTCACACACCGTAACAGGCCATCTGTTACTAACACCCTGCAATGCAGAATGTTTAAACTGGTTATCTTGGGGGTAAGAATGGTTAGGATGATGGGTTTTTAAATATACTTGCTGCTTGCTCAGCACAGTAAGCATGGGAGGTGCTGATGAAGTGTGTGGTTCAATATGATTAATATCAGGTGCACAAACCTTTTCCCACATCACATTTGTGGCCATGATTCTTCCTACTGTCTCCTTGGACAATCACAGATCTACTCGTGTTGTACAATGTAAAGGTCTCAAGGGGGAAGATACCCAATGAGAGATTAAAACTTATTTTCTTTAAGCTACTTGGTAAAGAAATTTATAAGATTATGCCAAGTTGCAAAAGATTTATTTTTTTTTCTTTCCAGAAGAATTGCAGTCCTTCCATTTATGTCTCTAGATATGTGCAGGGGGGATGGTGGTCAGAAAAGACCTTGTAGGTACATCTGGTGATATTCTCCACGGTGGCATTTAAAAAAGGAAACAAAAACATTCAATACATGCATCAAAGTAGTGAATTTTAGACAGAGATGCTGCTTGTCCCCAATGTTTTTACAACTGCCTGGTGGAAGTTCTATGGCATCAATGATTCAGCAATACCTGGAGATAATACAAGCCCATCAAAATTGCAGAAATTATCCTAATCCTTCCTTTCCTTATTCCAGTAGAATATGCAACTAGCAGTTCCCAAATCCTCCCTCCAGCATTTCTCTGTTGGGTTTACATAACATGTCAAAGAAATTATTTCTCTCTTTGATTCCTGCAGTAACATAAAAAGCACTGAAAAAGCAACATCTCCAAAACTTACACTGCAGTTACATGAAAAATCCTGTGAAAAGACATAATATCTATGGAGTTGGTAGTCCCTGTTATTTTGTTATTAATCTTTATTATTACAATGATATTTTGAGACCCTTACAGTAGGAATGTAAGAGAAGTTGGCAACCAAGTTCACAGGCCAATAGAGATTCATCAACTCCAGCTCTAGTGCATTTGGACCCTGCAGAAGTTCTTTTTTTTTTTTGGCTGAACTGCAGAAGCTGGAGAATAACATTTTACTCTCCTGTTGGTTTTTTCTACCTCTTTATATCTGGCACTTAACAGTTAAAGCCAGAAATTATGTTCTGGCTTTAAAGGTCTAAGATCTAGAACCATAGAATCATAGAATGCTATGGGTTGAAAGGGACCTTTAAAGGTCACCCAGTGCAACCTCCCTGCAGGGAGCAGGGACATCTGCAACTACAGCAGGGTGCTCAGAGCCCCCCCAGCCTGACCTCGAATATTTCCAGGGATGGGGCAACTCCTACCTCTCTGGGCAACCTGCTCCAGAGTCTTCAAAAATGTCCTTCTATCTCATCTAAATCTCCCCTTTTGTAGCATAAAATCATCCCCACTTGTCCTGTCCCAACAAGCTCTGCTCCAAACTCTGTCCCCATCTCTCTGCAAGGCCCCCAGGAGGTCTCCCTGGAGCTTCTCCTCTGCAGGCTGAACCCCCCCAGCTCTCCCAGTCTGTCCCAGTCCAGGGTTCCAGCCCTCCCAGCATTGCTGGGGCTCCTCTGGCCCTGCTCCAGCAGCTCCCTGGCTCTGCTGGGGACTCCAGAGCTGCCCCAGCCCTGCAGGGGGGTCTCCCCAGAGCCCTGGGAGCAGAGGGGCAGGATGCCCCCCAGCCTGTGCTGGTATCAAGGGTTGCCCTAGCTCAGTTGTAGGACCTTGCACTTTAGTTATTAAGGAATCATAGACAATATATCTTTAAATGTTTTTAGGTGCTTCAGTTTTACTAAAGCAATGTGGAATTAAACAACTAAATACCTTTGGGAAGTTTACAGATCTCTCAAGTTCTGGTGCTGCCTTTTTTCTTTCATTCTTTTAAACTTCTAAGACAAGAAACATCTGTGTTAGTGGCTTTATTTTCATTGCTGCCACTTATGTGCTGTTCTAATTAGAGTCAAGGAGAGGTGTGGGCTTTTATTTTCCCTGTAAAAACATGATCAAATTAAACAGGGCACTTTATCCCAGCCTCCTCACTTGATTCAGCACATCACAGGTGCATGGTGGTGGATTTGTGAACACACTTTTCAAAGAACCTGGGAATGAGAAGAGCTGGGGGAGCTGATCTTGTGCATGAAGAGCCCTGTTACAGCCACCTGATCACTTGGTTTCACAGCAGTCCAAAGGTGCAGCAAGAACATTGACCTCCCAAACTGTGCAGGCTGGGCTCTGCAAGCCTGGAACTACACACAAAAAAAAGCCTTTAAAGGGCTCAAGAAAACCTCAGCCCACATTTGCATGAAGTCATAATGCAACAGCTTTGTAACTGGAGTGACCTTTTCAATTCAGAAGGACATTTGAGGTCGAGACCTCAGTTCCCCTCTTCAGCACCATTTCCCTTTCTCCTCCCAGCTCCCCTTGCTGCTGCTGGACTTGGCTGGCTCCACACCACACTGAATTGGCATTTTTTTTGTCTTTGCACTGAAAAACGAATTCAAAAGAGAGACGTGTGTATCGTGTATAAAAGGGCAGGAAGAGGATTTAAATCAGCTGGGAAATTCTGAGACTGGGAATGCTTGTTTGTAGCAAAGGGAAACTAATAGGTCTTATTGAGTAGAACAATTTTCACCTCTGCTTTCTCACTCCTATTGCCCATCAAATAGGACTGCAGTTACATATTTATCCAGGGAAGGATAATGAACAAATTGTGAGTATAAAACAAAGAGCTTGTTATAAGTTAAATATTAGCCTGTGTTGTAGCTCAGGCATCTCCCTGCAAGCACTACAGTCAGCAGAGCATTAAACTACATTTTACTCTTCAAGGTGCATTCAAATACTGTAGAAACAGTAGAAAAATACACAGCTTTTAACAAGACAGCATAATAATTGAGCTTTCTTAATTTTCCTGGGAGATTAATTTACCCACAACCATGGTTTGCCAGATATTCACTAGGTTCCTCCATGGAGTTGTTTGTCCTGACAAAACTCAATGGGTGGAATTGTCTTTGGGAGGCAAACTTCACTCTCCTAGCTGTGTGTGGGGAGTGTGTTGAAATACCATATACCTGCTTGGGAAAGCAATTATTTACTTGGGAAAACAAACAAAAATGATTGCTGTTATTATTATTATTTTGGTATTTTGAAACAATAGTAAGTTATTGATGAAGAGCTGAGTTGTGTTACGTAAATGTAAGCCACCAGTAGTACTTGCTACTGTTGAGATTTGTTGTGGAGTAACAGTAAAAGAGAATACATGAGAGAGTATTATTCATTATAAGAGATAATTACAGTATCATTGATTCTTTATGGCTTTGGAATGGTTTCTGATTCATTATTCAGAAAAAACAAAGTAAAGCAAAAACTGCTGGTTCCCATTCTAAATACAATACAACATTATTTAATGAACCACCACTAAACATAAACAACTTTGGGTGGCATTATGCAGATAAAGAACTTTTTCCAAAGAGTAGTTTAAAAAGGGGGACTCAGTTCAGAAGTTATAACAACGTTACCTCACTGTCCAGCTGTTTATATTCTCATTTTGGCTTCTTTGAAATGATGCCAAAATAAAGGAAATCTGAATATTGTCTTCAGAGAAGTTCTCTGTGGAATAATCACCAGAATGCTTTTCATTATAACACAATTATATCATCAGCTTCTAATGATCAGAATGCAGAACAGCTGATTATTTTCATAATACAATTACTTCCTAACATTTTAGAAAACTTCACTGCATGCAAACAGTGCTCTCCAAATACCTCATTTGTCTGATTAATCACAGGATGGGAACTCCTTTCTGTTGCCCCCTTCTACTCTCTCACCTGTTGACAGGTGCTTCTGAGATAACTTAGTCATTACAATAATGAACACTCAGGAGGAAGGAGAAGTTGGCTTTTTTTCTCAGAATAAACAGGCTGATCCTAACGGGCAGATTTTCCAAGTGAGGCAAATGCAATTTTTCACAGATATTTGCCCTTGCCACTTTTTCTGTGAGCAAACCCCAAGGTATGCATATAAATCAGGTATTTGTGCAGGGGGTTTATCAGCTTACACATGCAGACAGCTGACATGATGCTCCACTGTATATGCACCCAAGGACTTGATGTGTCCAGTGGGTATTTTTATATACAGACATTACCAAATAGCTGACTTTAACCCTCTGCTCCTCCCTGTCAATATGAATCTGTGAGGCTTTGCTAATAACTGCTGTCTTTCATGTATATTTGCAAATAGCTGTAATCCTGGTGGAACTAATCAAATAAGAAAATACAAAAGGTTGCAGTATTTGATTGTTCAGCAAGATTGTTGATACAGGGATGCTGAAATAAAAAGAATTATCACTTCTAGGGACTTTCAGATGGAGATCTGAAACCTTATTATGTGAAGAACGAGTTAGTTTCACATTTAGTCCACTCCTTTTGCAAACCTCAGTGACTTGAAGAAGACATATGTGGGCATTATCCTCCTTTCTATTGAGGCTTAGTTTTGGTTTTTGGTTGGGTTTGTTGGTTTGTTTGTTTTTAAGGTGCTTTATAAATTTGACAAAACTTAAATGAGAGGGCCTAGAACAGGACTACATCTCATCTCCAGACTCCAAATCCCTCTCCCAGATATATAACCACATTACATCTGAGAAGCAATAAGACTCTCAGAAGGAGAGAGCTTATGAAAGAAAACATTTCTGGCTGGTCTGCTGAAGCTTAGACCTAATAAGTGTGATATTTACTTGAAAGGGAAGCTGTACATATGAGAAACTGATGCATGAGATTTGAGAAAGAAAATTATTGTAACAATTATATCAGTAATAATAATGCTACTGGAGATAAGACTCCTATTGTAAATGCCCATGTCATTTTGGGTGAACAATTTATTCATTTTAATTTCCTTAAACTGGAAGAATGCAGATTATCAGCCTTCCTCAAAAGAGTTTCTTCACAATTTGGAAGGAGGACAAATTTGTAAAATTGCAGCTGCTTACATTTAAAATCTAATTACACTTAGAGAATGTCCTCTGCCTAATATTTTATTTTATATTTGTTTAAGTCACATATTCCACACATGGCTTTCTCTACATTTACTACCACCTCTGCATTTTAATTCTGCTAGGTCAGTGAGGAATGGCAATTCTAGGCTACATCTTGAAACAGAACCTTACACTGAATGCATTTTTACCATTTCCTGATTAAGAAAGAAAAAAATAATGAATATTCCTGCATATGTTTTATTCTGAAAAGTGTGGACCTCACTTAGGAAAAATGTTTTGTTTCAGAACAGCTTCCACCTCCTCCTGAACATTTCTGGAAAACAATACTTGTCAACATCTCATACAGATTTTCCCTGCATCCCACAAAATCTCCTTCAATATGTGACACATGATTCTGCCCAGTCAGGGACATCAAATCAGAGGCATAAAACCAAATAAACAGCATGTTTTATCTGCTGCTTGGATTCCAATCCAATGCATTAAAATAATTGAGTTGGGTCTTTACACAATTCACTTAGAGATTTGAAGAACTTCCATAAAGGAGTTGAGCTAAAATCCATATAATTAAAAAAAAAAAAATAAAAAATAAAAAGAGGCAAAAGAAAAGTTAAAAAAAAAAACAAACATAAAAAACCATGAAAAACAGGTGGATTTCAGAGGAAGCTTTTGTCTGTGATGCTGAAGGATATGTTCATCTTTGTTGGGTGGCATTTAATGGATTATTAGAATGCAGGGACACCACTAGCTAGAGCTGGGGATGCTCATGGCCTGATGGGTTTCAGGAGTGCATCAGGAGCCTTGTGCTTGGAAAACACATCCTGTTGAATCAGTAGGACAGAAATATCTCCCTCAACCCAGAGCCAGGCCACCTCTGACATAGGAGGAGGCAAGATGCTGCCTTTTTCCCCTCCATGTAGTGGCAAGAAGATTTGGTAAATCTAGAAATAAATTCTTCAGGATTCTCCTTCTTGGGAATCTCCTTCTCATCTGCTTCTCTTCCTAGCAGCTCTGGGAGGCTGGCAGTTGAATGCCTTCCCATTTTCTTCAGCATTTTACATCAAGCCATATTCACTCAGTCATTTTTTTACACTGTTTTTTAAACACATTGTCAGCAAAAGATTGTCTCAACTTGTAACTCACTAGATGCTGCATGTGCATGGTGTTCAGTAAAGTTCTGAGCCAGTACCCTGTGCAAATCTCTTTTCTCACTCAACTGGACTTTTGCCACTGCTTTCAAAGACAGTGTGTTATCTGAAATTTTGAGAAAGCCCAGCAAAACCAGAAAAATAGGTCATCATGTTCAAAACAACTACAGTTTGATGCTTCTGGCCAGTTATTTTCATACACTGTGATTAATTTAAATTAATTTAATTTAGCTTGTTTTAATAATTGCATAACTTTTATCCGGATGCCCATGCCAGATGGCTCAACCAGCCTGAAAACAGGAAGATGCTGTAATTGCAGCAGTGTAATAACATTTATTTACTACAAGCCTGACTGTCTCTGATGCTCATCAGAGCTCTGCAGTTTGGTGCTTTGCAGTATGTTGCTTCAGTACGTTTCATTTTTATCCACACAATCATTTCTATCTCCAAAATGATTTCAGCAAATTCGTTCTGTTAATGTTGCTCTCCATTTTATGCTTCTTGTGAGAACACCAGCAGGTATCTGTGTTCTGCCTCCATGACACTGCTAAACCATCAGCATTAATTACTCCAGGGTTAAAATGGTGTCAAGCTCAATTCCTGGTCTAATCATTTCCTGGATGAGTTCTATGGTTCAGGAATTCTCTCATAACATTGGGATGATTACTATATCTCCAGGTGGTTAATTCCCCAATTCAGAATTGTGGAAATGTTCTACCTCTAAGTCATTTCAAAAAAATCTTTCATTTTTAGAGCTGGAAAATCAGAAACTTCATGATTGAGCAGCATTTCCTTTGACTTGTTTCTGCTTATTTAATTTACATTTGCACACGGTAGGAAGCAAAAGATGATTTTAACCTCAGATTTAACTTTAGTGATTTCCAGTGTTCCTCCTCTCAGACCTGCAAGTGTGAGTCTCATTTGCCCATGTCCAGCCCAAAATTCATGCTGGTGCTCTCACATGACTTTTCAGGGACTGAACAGTGTTGTGAGAAAGGTGAAAGTGTTACTGAATGAACTTGTTTGAAAGGCAACATCTGAATTTTGGAGTAATTTTGCTGCAGTATTCTGGCTAGTGTCTCTTCATTACTGTTTTGCTTTACTACACTGCACATCATCTGCCCTGGCAGTCTGCTAACCCACGCTGTCCTGCACAACATTCTTGTCTCTAAACCAAAGAAACATGGGTTTGATAGACAGACCATTCACTGGCAAGGACTTGGCTGGGTCGTTGTACTCAAAAGATCTGTGGTCCATGGCTCAATCTCCAAGCAGGACAAGTAATGAATGGAGTTCCTTGGGATTCAGTATTGGGACTGGTGTGTTTAACATCATTTTTAGTGACATGGACAGTGGCATTGAGTGCACCCACAGCAAATTGGTAGATGTCACCAAGCTGTGTGGTGCAGTCTACACACTGGAGTGTCCCAAACACAAGATGAACATGGATCTGCTGGAGCAGGTCTAGAGGAGGTCACAAAAAGGATTAAGGGGTTGGGAACACCCGTGAGGACAGGCTTAGAGAGTTCAGCCTGGAGAAGGCTCTGGGGAGACCTTCTTGCAGCCTTTCAGTACTTAAAGGGGGCCTGCAAGAAAGAAGAGGAGGGACTCATTATCAGGGCCTGCAGCAGTAGGATGAAGGATAATGGTTTCAAAGCAAAAGAGGGTAGATTTAAGTTATATCAGAAATCAGGAAGAAGTTCTTCACTGTGAGGGTGGTGAGGCACTGGCACAGGTTGCCAAGAAATATTGTAGATTCTCCATCTCTGGAAGTGTTCAAGGCCAGGTTGGATGAGGCTTGGAACAACCTGGACTAGTGGGAGGTGCCCTGTCCATGGCTTGGAGGTTGGAACTAGATGATCCTTAAGGTACCTTCCAACCCAAACCATTCTATGATTCTATGAAGAGGTCACAAGCAAAAGTGGCATCTTCATGTGGAACAGAATCAGAAGCCCAGGTCTCTGAACAAAATTCTGACTTTCAAGTCCCATGCAATAAGTATAGATTTTGTAGAAAAGTCAAATGCTGCTGGTTTGCTATAGTAACGAAAAAAAAATAGCTATTAATACACATCTTTGGGTATGCCTATGCAAAATGTTTGTTTAAATAAAATAAATCCATCAATATGCACTTTTTTTTAGGGCATTTAATGCTGTCATGCCCATCCCTGTTGTGTTACCAAGGACTTTTGTCAAACACAGGTCTATAGAACTATAATAGAACTATATATTTTTTTTCTCCCTTCTCTATGTGACAGTTTCTTACTGAAATAACAGATAATTTTTATGACAACATTTAAGTACTAGGGACAGGTTTTATTGCTGAAGTGAACCAGGTACTTTCCTTAAGACAACGGAGATCAATTGATTTGAGGAGAGAATTCATTAGCATGGACCAAAGCCTAGTTTTCCTGAAGTCAAATTAGTGGGAAGGTTGCTGTGAATGATCAAGGGCCCACATTCTAATTACAATTAATCAGTTATTTGGTGTACTTGGCTACTCCTGTTCACAAACAACTTACAAATCACACTGATTTTCTTCCATATTTATTTCTTGTTTGTAATTGTTCAGTGTCTTATTTAAACAAACACATTTCAGCTCGTGATCTGTTCACTATTTATTTAGAGTTCAGAGTTTTTTTCTGTTTCTGAACGATTTTTTTTCTGTTTCTGAATGCTTCTTCCTTTGAATAGATTTCAAAGTGGGAATGATTCAAAAAGAAATTATCATAATTCATTTGAAACACTCTTCTTTTGTTTATTGATGGAATTTGGGCTTTCACTTTCCTTCCTAATTATCTGCTAAAAATCATGGGGGAAAGAGAGAGAAGGAAAAATAAAGAAAATAGTCAAAAATACTGGTGTGTCTTTTTTTTCTGTTTGAGAGACCAATGTCTGCAAAATGCTAGGCAAAGTAAAAAGAGATAAATGGTGGTTTTATAAAAAAAAAATACAAAAAATTCTATGGTATCTCAGAGAAGGATAATGAATAATGAATGACAGATAATATAATCTTGTTCACATGAGACTATAGGCACAGAACAAATGTTTGTTGGGCAAATATCTGATGATACAGATTTAGGAATAAAAAGGGATAGAGGCTTGGCTGAATTGAACAACCCTTCTGAGCCTAAATTGGTGTTTCTGAATGCTGATTTTATAGCATTAGGCAGCTCCAGACTCTCTTTCTGGGGAACAGCTAAATTTGGATATGATCCAATGCCCATTGAATGTCAATGGAAAAATTCCCCTTGATATGAATGGGCTTTGGGGCAAGAAAGGAAATAATGAAATGTAAATTGAAAAGAATCAGCAGCATGGGAAGCAACTGTTACAGCAAGCAAAGTCAGTCCATGGATGGGGTCTTGTTTTCAGATGTATAAACCCCAGTTTTCTTATCACAGCTCTGAATAGGTGTCAGTGCTGAGGGACCAGCATCCTGTGAACACTTTGCAGGGTATGAAGCAGAGACCTTCAGGTTTTACATTTTAACAGGGTAAATGCTCCAACCATCTCTAGTTTACTATTTGCAGCATGTCATTTAACACATCACCTTCATGCTTGGCATTCTCAGTTTTTATTTAAGTCATTCAGGAGAATTTACAAATGAACTTTCTCAACGTGTTCTATCAGATACCCCATTTAATTTCTCTTTATGATGTCCCAGGCTGATTAATTAGCTTCTGTAAGTGCTCTGTGTAGCTCAACTTCTGTCTTAGAATTTTTAGTGTTACCTCTTTGTTGCCTGAGAGTGCACCTGCTTCCAATTATATGCAGATGATATACAATTATTTCTTTAGAGGGATTCAAATAACAATGTTTCCCTGACTTTTAGTGCTTCCTTTCTGACATAAAGCTCTGGTTTAGTACAGGTATTAACAAAGCTGAAATCAATTAATCATATACCTTGAAATACCTTGGCTTAGGCATTGTGAATGAAAAACATTGAGAGCTGGGGCCTCTTAATTATGAGTTGGACAAGTATCAGGGGAAGATTGCATGAATATTTTAATTTTAAGTGCTTTTAAGTCACTAAGGCATTTTCCTTTCAATAAGTCCCATTCTCACAGACAAATGTACCAGCAGAATTTTGAAAATCAACTTAGAAATTAGGAACAACCTCATTAGGAAAATCTTTCTATGTTTTACAACCATCTAGAAATGATTTTAAGCATATATAATATTGTCTTTGAGCATCACTGAGTCTTTGAACACAGAATCATTACAATCAAATGTTGACTAATGAGCCACAGAAAATATTCAGCTAGAGATACAAGTAACATTTTCCAAATAAATCATGACATGTATAATTAAAGAAACAGATATAGATAGAATTTAGACAATATTTCTGGTTTGGTTTGTTTTTACTTATTTATTTCTTATTATCATTTTAGTAGATATCCAAGTATTTCCTGCATGTTGGTGGCATGTATGGAACCTGGGTATGTCAAAATGCCTGTGTGTAGAGAGGTGTTTACTCATTTTAACCACTTTTACTTTCAAAGTAGAAATGCCTAAGTCCTAAAAATACCTCCTAATTCTCTACTTGGGCCAGGTGTCTTCATCTACCTGCTGCCAGATCTGCAGGCACATTGCCAGGATGATATGTCATGCCAGGAAATACTCCATTTCCACCAGCCATCTCAGTCTCCACAAGCAGAGATGAATAGATACTTCAAATCAATTTTTTGATTTACATAAACCATTTTGGAGTAAGGGGATCAAAAATGGCAGTTCAGCCAAAACTGCAGGTGAGTTTTTTGTTTATTATAGCTCTGCAGTATCCTTAGTAACAATAATAATAATTTTAAAAAATGGTTAGGAGCACATATACATTGGCAAAGGACATCCATGCTTGGTACAGAACAACAAATATATGGACAAAAAATACCTGCCACACTGATTTTGGCATCATTTATTTACAGCTTACTGATTAGATGACACAGAAAGGTAATTGTCTTTCCTGGACGCCTTAGATACGAGACAAGGATTCCTCTGCTACATTCAAATCAAAAATGAGTATTTATTGACAAGGTTTTGTAGCTCACAGAGACACTACAGGATTGATCCAAAAATCCTGTCTTCACATGGAAGGCAGTTGATTAAATCAGGAACAACAGCCATAGCTTAGTGGAGCTCTGATAGCTCCTTTTGTACTGTGTGTTACATTGGTACTTATGGTTTATTCTGTTTAGCTGGGAAAGACATGCAGAGAGCTGTGCTTTAAGGGGGTCTGGCTCAAATGAAGAGGGAAATGGCTGTTTCATTATACAGTGGCTTCCATTCTTCCATGCCCACTGCTGAAAATGCCTGCAAACCTCTCAGCTGAGTGATTACTAAATGATACTTTCCACATAAACCCTTCCATTACAGTCTTTGTCCATCTTGTCCACTTATCACAGAGTGTAACTGAAGCTTTGCAGATGCTTATTATCATTTTTAGTGAATACAATTGACCTTGTCTTTTCAGAAAACTTCTTTTGACCCATCCAATTTAAAGGAAAAAAAAAAAACACAACCCCTCACATGTCCAATCAGAGAAGCAGAGGGAGAAATACAATGGCATTGATGAAATGGATATAAGAATACTTAAGTTGCATTTGAATTTGGTCGTGGTGTGGTTTGCATGTAATAAAATTCCTCTCAGGGGATTTTTTAAGCTGACCTCTTCAAAGTAAATCACAGTACAATTCACTGGAAGCCACACAGCCAGTTTTTTATAATCACAGTGTGTGAGATAAAGTAAAATTGCAGCGAGGCATGCAACTACAGGACAATTGTGAACTATGATCCCACTAAGAATGAGCAGAGAAATTCAATTAATATTCCAGTTTTTAAGAAGAATTGGTGAAGATGTGCTGTATTTGTTCAGAATAGGAAATGGCATTCAGGATTTCAGTCTGCAGGTCCTAGCACTGCTACCATCCCTCTAGGGGTGCTTCTGCTAATTAAAAGACCATGATTCCTCTCCAGCTGTGGCTTTCTGTGACTGTCTGTGGCCACTGCTGCACTGCCAAGTAATGGGATACTATAAGAAGAGATCTATAGGGTGAAAAATAAGATGCTCAGCACTCAGTGTCCACACTCTATGTTTTGTTTTCATGCTGGAGTAACATTAGACCTCTGAACATAGAATAATAGAACGGTGGATTGGAAGGGACATTTAAAGGACATTTAGTCCAACATCCCTTCAGTGATCAGGAACATTCTCAAATAGATCAGAAGCCCACCCAATCTGGCTTTAAATGTTCCCAGAGATGGGGCTTCTACCACCTCATTGGGGAACCTGTCCTAATGTCTCATCATCCTCACTGTAAGAACTTTCTTCCTTCTCTCTAATCTAAATCTACCCTCATTGCTTTAAAACTATCACCCTTGTCCCATCAAAATAGCCCCTGATAAAAAGTCTGTCACCTTCTCCAGGCTGAACAACCCCAACTCTCTCAGCCTGTCCTCAAACCAGAGGTGTTCCATCCCTCAGATCATTTTTTGAAGCCTTCTCTGCAACCACTCCCCCAGGTCCACACCTTTCCTGTTCTGATGACATACTACTCCAGGTGGGGTCTCACCAAAGTGGAGTAGAGGAGTAGAATCCACTCCCTCTTGCTGCCAGCTATGGTGGTTTTGGTGCAGCCCAGGTTACATTTGGCCTTCTGAGTGCACATAATGTGCAGCAGCTGCTCCAAAGCCAGTCCAGGATGGGAACTGACATGTACTGAGTGGACATAGTTCAACTCCCAGTGAAGTGGTTATCCAAACTAGACATGCAGCTTCTTTGGGTCTGGCTTGAGAAGATAAGCAGATACTGTCCATGGATTAGGAAACATCCCATCACTTGGCGATACTTAAACGATGTCCAAAGTGCACTTTTTGGTTCTTGAAACTCGGAGTAAATTCCACACTGGTGATCTGAGAAGAAGGCATACGTTTTAATGCTGAGCTTTACACTGTAAGATGATTTGCAATAAAACCACATCAAAGAAGAAACAGCTTTAAAATCCTTCTTAACTTAAGCTCTTCTTCCTTCTCCCCAGACTTAAGGCAGTTTTATTTACTCCTTAGTTAGGAATCCACTTATAGGGTGGTGTTGGACAGTTGCCTCAGACTGTTGAAACTATATTTGCTTTCTGCATATGGCATGTTACGAGGCTTAAGACAACTTTTAAAGGAAGCAAAATCAACTGCAGTTGCTGGCATTTTCAACTGTATGGTCCTAATTTCCTCAGACTCAAGAGATCAAAACACGGAGGAAGAGAATGCTGAAAAAGCAAATGCATTTTACATTTTATACCAGCAAATCAGATAGAAAGCAGAGCCTTAGCAGCTAATGGTTTGGGTGCAAGCAAGGCAAACACACAGAAGTTGGATACAATTATTTGCTAGTGAAATTGAAAAGGAACTGAGAAGACACAGAACCTTCTCTTCCTCACTATATGCAGTCCTTAGGCAGTTATCACTGCTCACAGTGATGATGGGAATGGCTGAATTCTGTTTCTTGCAAGGAGTGGGACATAACTGTCTCCTTTACTGGGTAGTGTGAATTGATTGCAACTGAGGCTGCCAGCTTATGCCATTTTATTTTCACATTAAAATCAGACTTTTTTCCACTGAGACACTGTGGGAAATACGCAAATGGGCCTGTGGGAGTACAGTCAAAGTCCAGAAAAAGAAAGGAAAACAACATCATAGTTATTTATAGGGAAGATCCTGATGAGTCTGGAGTCATGAGTTGGATTAAATCACTTTCTTGTATTTTTTTCACATTTTTGCTTCAGTTCCTGCTGCTTTATGTCCAGTTATCACATCTGTGACAGGTGGTAAAGATGCTTGATTTGCCCTTGTGCAATTTAACACGTGTACATTTGACACTCTGTTTAAACACTGAGAGGGTGGGCAGTGGAGAAGAGGGCTGCTGTTCTTTTCCTGATGGCAGATGAACTTGTCCAGTCTGGAGAAATAGGATGGATCTGTGACAGAAACTAAACTGCAGTTTATGGACAGAAAGAAAGACCTCTGGGATGTATGAAGATCTTTTTGGAAGGGATCCAAAGTTAGCCACTACAGGTGATGGGAGAAGGAAACCCTCAAGATGACAGTTGTTCAAAGCAGGTAAAAAACTGGAAATTGGTAATGGGGAAAGTGGCTTTGCCTGCAAGCACATAAGAAGCAGTTTTACAGTCTTCAGTGTCATCTGTCCTCAGTGTCATATTTGTAAACAGTAATAAGATCTCTATTAGTAAGTCACCCCTGCAAAGGTGCCTAATTTGGCCATCCCCATATTCTATCCATTGCATTCTCTTACTGATCTCCTTTTGCTCTGGAGGACACTCACAGCATTAGCTGATACCTTGAGAACTCTAACAGTGCCAAGGCTGCCCCAGAACCAACAGCTGGAAAAAAAATGAACTGTTGCTTTAAAGTAAGTTTTTAGAATAAAATAATTCTTCACAGGGAAAAGAAAAATCATGAGGAATATAAAGAAGCCACTATAACTTCCAACACTTTGATACTGCAATCTGTAGTACTACATACTTATAGAGACCTTTAAACTTCTCAAATTACTGGCTTTATGTTTATCCTTGTCAAAGTGGTTGTGTGCAACTCAGCTTTCATTGAAAGAAGAATTTCTTTCATCATGAGCTTTTTAACACTTTGATGTTGGAAATCTTTAAATACAATCAGCACAGAACCCATTTTTACCAAAGCTTTCTTATCACTAATTCTTCTTCGTGTTCTTTGTCATTATGGGTGTGTATCTCCAAAGAACAGCGTGGCAAATATTCATCTGCCACTAGCTGTGATTGTGGTTTAGGCAGGAATAGTTGGCATGAAGAACTTCATTCAGTGTAGAAAATAAATGAATTCCCACATGCATTTCAGTGCTTGCCAGAAATCATCTTTGTATTTACAATTGAATGACCTGAATTACCTTTTTACATATAGAGATGAACCAAGACTCTGTAAGTAATCAAAAGACCATTGAGCAATTTTAGATGCTGATCTCTGAAGCAGAATAGCAAGAAGTCCACAACTGTGTTTAGTGGAAAATTGATGTTTCAAACTACATTTTTCCAGCCTTATACAAAAGTTTGCCAATGACTATTCATTACACACATAAATCAACCCCTTGCCTTCCCTGGAATACATTGACAGGCCAGTGTCTAGAGCTCTGCTTGAGGTATGGGCTGACTGGATTACAAGTTCTCATCTGGGGTAGAAGGAAATGATACTGAAGAGATCACCTCATAGCCTTCTGAATTATTCTGTTATTATCCTATACTGGGCATTTTCTTGCAGAATGCTAAGAAAAATTGATTTGAGTGCAGTAATTTTTTTTTTTTCCATTAAATATACTTCTTGGGAAAGTCTTCATTTGGACAAATTATTTCCAGTCTGGTGTAAGTATGTATGTGAAGCTGTCCCTTTCCTCTTCCCCTTCCTGCACACTCTCTTCTAACCTTGTGTATAATGTTGGGCTTCTGCTGGCACATTCTTCTTTGGACAGAGGCAGCAGTGGGGATACCAACACTCCCCAGCAAGGCTCACTAACAGCTACAACCTCTCTACCTTCATAGGATGTGCCCTGGAGCGTGAGAAACCCTCATTAAACTTTCAGATATCTACCACACATCCATTATTATCTGGAGATTCCCTAGCCAGTTCCATTCTGATGAGATTCGATATCGTGTAATGCAAAATGCATATTTATCTCTAAAAAAAAAAAAGTTATATTATGTCATATTGACTCGCATCATCAGGCCATACCCTGGAACTGATGAGATTGCAGCTCTTTGTGGTATGCATCATATAAATTTTATAGAGTACCTTCCACTTTTGATTTTCAATTGCAACAACCCAACAAAGATGTGCTGTTTCACAGCTTGGGGCTGTAAGTCACAGGAGTTAAAATGCATATTGGAAGAGTAAATTGGTTTTTAAAATTTAAATTGAAGGAAAGCCATAGTTGGGGGAGAGAAGAAATAATAAATCTGCTTTCTGGAACAAATAGCAGCTCTCTTGGTTTCCAGCAATAAAATCAGGAAGAAAGGCCTAAAGACATGAACATTTAAACAAACAAGTTGAAGATGTTAAAGAAGAAATAACAGTGGGAGCTCTGAAAACTGTTGCCAACTTTCCAAGAAAGACTCTTTTGTTTGTTTAGGTTGTTTTTGTAAAGGAAGAAGGTAGGGGAAGAGAAAGCATTTTAAATACAGGCTTCCTAACCACATGGGTTGAGGTAGGAAACTTTGCTTTCATACAGGTTGCATGCAGAGAAATAGTTATTTTAACATTTTCAAGAGGAAGCTGATTAAAAATAAACAGAGGACAGGAAAAACAAGGAGTAACAATAACAGCAGAACCTCTGAAATGTGATGTTTAGGAGAAGAGTAAACAGCTAAAAATATGTCACTGGTAGTTTTTTCTCCACTGTAAAAGTTCAGGAAAAAGTTGTTGCCCAAATCTCTTATTCATGTCTTTTCTTCTCTTGGTTGTCCAGAGACTCAACTACATCCACATTTCTGCATGGCATCTGCATTTCTCTTCTGGGCAACATGAGCATTGCTTCCTGGACTCTGTGCTTTAGAACCTGCAGTGTTGTCTCCTTCCTCCATATTTCTGTGATAGCCAAAAACCCACATGAACCTTCTGTCTTGGATGTAGATCTGCCTTCTAAAGTTAAAACACCAAGGTATAACTACATTGCAGGTTCTTTTTTGCCTCTTTTTCTTTCATTTATGACCCTTTTGCAAGTCTATGCCAAACCTTAATCCAACAGAAGTTCAGCAAGAGTCGTCTCTGACACAGAACTGAAAACACTCCATAAATATGTAACTTATTTTTTACATCCAATGTCTTCCCTTACAATCTCTGCATTTTATTTGGAAGCTGAGCACAACCAACTAGACTCCACTGTACTAGTTAATTATCTTTGGTGGAGTGACACCACTCCTCTGGTGTGCTATGTTATTTAATACTTAGCCACAGACTCCACTGACAAACACCATCATTCTTTCTAGAAAAACCACTATTCATGTTAAGAATTCACATTGCCATTTAATTATTAATTGTGCTTTAATTTGCTGTCATAAATTCATTTGCCCTTTTATCTACAGCAATGATTCTTTGGAATTGTTATCACTGCCTTCAAGCATGAGTAATGAGTTTGACTTCAATGCAAAGATGTTAGAACAGTGTTGCTGTTACAGATGAGGTGACTGAAGGAAATTAAGTTGTGGAGGTAGTAGGAAGATGGAGAAGTTCATAGATTCATAGATATTAGGGGTTGGAAGGGACCTAGAAGATCATTGCAGCCACACAGCATTTTAAAGTGTGATTATTTCATTCCAGAGAAGAATGAAATAATAGGTTAGGTATAGACCAGGCAGACAGAATAGTGAATGCAATCTACACAACCACTTGCTTGTGCAAATGAAAAGTAATAGAAATAAAGGGAGGAAAAAAATAACAAAGGAGATAAAAGTTAAACTCTTTTGTTAAGAGGTTAACTGTCAGGTGAATCTATAAATCTGAGATGGCTTAATGGGATGTGATACCAATACTCTGGAGAAATCTGTCACGGAATGCTTTATAAAAGCTGCATATTTTCTGAGAGAATGGCCACAGCTCACTGGAGGTAATAAGAAGATCTCTTCAGGGAGTAGTCCTGGAAGATATTCTCTGTGCTTGGAGTCCAGTCCCCCCAGCACAGGCAGTCTGGCAATGGATTTGTAAGCCCAGCAAAGTCTGACATCACCTCCTGTCACTCCTGCACACCAGAAGACACAAACTCCTCCATGAAACACCATTTACCAAACACAGATGCACAAAATGCCAAAAGCCACACAACTACATGGAGGCACAAAAAAATGAATCTTTTTATCTCTAATGTATAGCTATATATCTATTAAATCTCTAAAGGAGTATATATTCTCTGATTAATAAGTTTTCCACTGGAAAATGCATGCAATGAACAGAATAATATGTCCTAGGCCAGTATCACATGAACACATTTAATTTCCAGTAGTTTGTATGAGCAAGTTGGCAGCAGATTTGATCCAGGTCAGTAGTTAAAGCAAGAGTATCCATCTGAATTACATAACTTGGCAAACTCCTTCCTTTTCCAATCTCTTGCATATTCAATGTACCTTACTCCTACCAAACTGAAAGGACAGGCTTTGGGGAAAGATTTACCTTAACTTTGGATTTTCTACATCCTTCTCTGAAATAACCTCACCTCCTGTATTACCACATCCTACATGCTCATTGAAAGAAGCTCCTTTTGTACACTGCAGACTTTCTGCTCACATGGATCCAACCAAGCTGAGGGCCAGAGGATACCTGGCTGCTTTTGCAACTTCCCCTCGTGCTTGCTGCTCCAGACACTGCTTTCCATCTCCAGGGAAACAGGCAGGGAGATGCTTTCATTGCCCTCCTGCTTTCCAGAAAGGCTGCCCAGAAAGGATGGGGGGTTCTCTTTCTAAGGCAACGAGCTGGGCTTTTCACCTTCTTTCACTGCCTTGGCTCCTGAGCTGTTGTGTGACCTTGGGGTGAGTCATTTCCCCCACTCACTTTTTGGCATTTCTAATTTTTAACTCACTCAAGAGAACTTGGTGGGGTTTTTTTTTTGTTGTTGTTTTTTTTCTTTGTCTTTTCTTTTTATTATTTTTTTCTTTTTCTTTTGTTATAATTAAAAAAAATAAATCAAAACACTGACATTTCATGGCATTCTGAACCTCTACCACTGCTTCTTGCAAAGCAAAAATAAAGGGAAAGTAATTAACCCTAATGCCCATCATGGATATCCTCAAAAAGCATTGCTGGTGTCCTAAGGGAATTAATAAATCTAAATGCCAGATGAATTCAAATAAAGAATGATACTCTATCCTGATACAGAATTTCTCTTTTTTTGTAACAAAACTGTAGTGAAAGCTTCTCAATTTCTTTATGCATCCCTGTGAGTTGGGGATGGGAGAGGGATATTTTTAATTTCATCTTTAAACGAGAGGGTTGGAGTTTTGGCTCCCAAATCATTTGAGGCAGATTCTGCCTCCAGCCCACCCACCCATCTGCCTGGCACCCTGCCATGCACTCAAATAGACAGCACACACCATGTTCACACCTCAAAGTGTTGAGAAGCTTCTCTTGGCAATGGCAGAGCAAGAAATTTATGCCTGAATGCTGCTGAATGATAGGAAGACAGAAAAACCCCACAGAAGTACAAATAAAGAAGCAGAGAGGAATCCCCTTCTGATGCTAATCTATTGTTCCAGTCCCATGAGGAAAGCAAGAGAAATTCAGACAGACCAAATCTCCCTTTTCTGGCTTGTGGTATCACCTTTTAAAATCTTGATTCTCCATGCAGAAGATGGAGAAGATTCTCAGACCAAGGGTCTCACTCCCTGATTGAAGTCTTCAAGATTGCCAGTCCAAACTCCCTGATTTAAACTACGAAAAGTCTTTTTTCTCTGAAGTATTTCTCTTCAGATGGCACATTTTCAATTTTATTTAAAGGAGAGAGAGAGCATATTTTCATCACCAATAGTGAAACTTTTCAAATGAAAAAGCAGCCATGAATGCACATCATTATCTCCCCAAAACTCCATTTAATGCAAGCTTTACATAACTTGACTTTCCTGTACCACTGATATCAGACTTTATTCTTTAGTAATTACTGGAAGTGCACACAGTTATTAGACATTAGTGCTTATTCATCTCTCTGAAGGACTGATATTTCCACGTTGAGGATGAGCAGTATTCTTTGCCTTTGATTCATTCAAACTCAAAGCTTTTTCCACTCAGAGCAAGTGCAATAATTTAGACAAAGTGCTTTTTCTCACCAAAGTCTCAGAGCCACTCAGGATGACAGGCTCAGACATGTGTGCTGTCTCGAGCACTTGCAATGGCAGTGGCTCACGTTAGCATCCTGTGGTCACTCACAGTTGTTTGCCTTATCTTCTGTTCAGTTTAGCCTTACACCAGCTCCTCATATGAGTATGAGGAATATGAATATGAGGCAGCAGTGTGCCCAAGAAGGCAACAGCATCCTGGCCTGGATCAGAACAGTGTGGGCAGCAGGAGCAGGGAGGTGATTGTGCCCCTGTA
>JAOEGS010016576.1:0-29953 GCA_025447755.1 Corythornis vintsioides | reverse complement strand
CAGGAAAAATGTCTTTGCAGAGAGGGTGGTTGGGCATTGGAATGGGCTGCCCAGGGAGGTGGTGGAGTCCCCATCCCAACCCAACCATGGAAGTGTTTCAAAACCATGTAGATGTGGTGCTGGGGGACTCTGATTCATGGAGGCCTACAGGCGAACTTGGCTGCGAGTCGCCCACCAGCAGCCAAAAGCTGTTCATCTCCATCAAAACCTCCACCCTACTTTAACCTCTGTGTGTTTGGAGAGGCAGAGAATGGCAAACGGCCATTTGAGGAGACAAGGATGAAAAACGGCCTTTTGTGGAGACATGCAGATGAACTTGAGTTTATGCTGATTTTTTTGTGGCTTGTTTTAACACCGTGCCAAGCTTCCTTCAGGTGCAATATGTGATCTTTGTCGCTTCTCTTCAGGCCAGATTTCTCTGCCCTCATTCCCATCACTACATATGTTTTGTCACTCATTTTAGGGGGTTGATTTCCAGATGAAAGCGTTGCTCACTGTGAGGAAGAGGAGCTGAATGGCACCTGCACATACTCTCACTTAAACCCCTCGTTGTTCCATCAGTAGATGGCCAGCCTCAGGGGCAGTAGTGTGAACCCCAGCACTGCCAGCTGCAGATTTTCCAGCCTTCAAACAGATTTGTAGCAATCAGCAGTTCTCTTTCCAGAGGGACACAGCTATGTGTTCCTGGGTTGTTAGTTTTCTTCATCTGAAAGCTCTGCCCCACAAAAAAAAAAAAAGAAAAAAAAAAGAAGGCCAGGTCATAACCTCACACAGTTCAAGAGCTGCCTCTTTTCACAGGCTCCCCTGAGCCTGCCCAGTGTCCATCAGCCTGTTATCCCAGCTGCTCAGCGTGATGAGCCCTCTCTGAAAAGTAAGACCAAAACCAGATGAAATAAAGTATAGGGAAAAAAAAAATTCTGAACAGAATGATTCTCCCTTCCAAAAAGTGATATTCCAGAAATGTAATGCAAGAGAGGTTTTGATAGTCCAACAGCTTTAAAACCAGACTTGGTTTGTATTCTTTAATATTTCCTTGTGGACGTAACATCTTTGTTGAAAAATGATTGGTTTAAAAAAAACCAACTCTACTGAGAGAAAAAAATGCCCTTTGAAATTATTGAATTTTGCAATGTGACCTATATTTTTAGTGCAAATATTTTTAGTACAAATACGAGGCTAATTTATTACAGAAAACACATGACACTGCAAACACATAAGGATGTGAGAAAAAAAAAAGTGCATTTATTCCACACAATAAATTGGAAACCATTTCATTTTTCAGGAAAATCATTTCCCTGTGGTTTTACCTGTTACATTTAGATATATTCAACTGTTAGAACATACAAATTCTGACACATTTTTGGAATTACAAAGCCTAATCAGAAGCATGAGTGGCCAGCTTATGTAATGCAGGAATGAGAGCAACTGAGGTCAGGCGAAATTTGTGTGATAATTAGAATATCTAAATAAAAACACTTCTGAATTGGTAATTTTTAATAGTCCTGGGGTATACGTGGTGAAAGAACAAGTGTGCTCAAGAGGAAATAATAACCCCCCTAAAGCAGCTGACAGAATATAAAAGTCAAAAGAAAATACTCTCTCTTACAGGTATTTAAAGTTAGAAGCATTAGTTGGAGCTTGATGGGATTGGCAGAGAAAAAGAAAATCGGTGAGTCTTAAACATGCACAGATACATATACATTCAATAAAATCATAGATACACCTTAGGAATAGGATTGAAATCCTTTCCACTACAGGCATTTCAACTAATTGTTCACTGCTGCCTTTTGACAAAGCTCACATCCAATATTCAGTGCCTGGCACAAGAGCTGGAGACCCTGGTGATGATGACTCCTGATGTAGACCATGGAGGAGAAGTGCCAATTACAGCCAGAAATGCACAGAAGCATTTGAGCAAAATTAGAGAACATAGCTCACAAATTCTGCTCCATACAATTCCTGGCTCTGCTTTTAACTCTACCAAGAAGCATCTCAAACATACATGGCCTCATACAGACCCACCTGTCCTGTAACAAGAATTGACATCTATCTCTGATTTAAGCTGGAAACACCATCATAAGATACCTGACAATAGATATGATTATGATCTTTACCTTAAAATATGGTAACTTGGGTGAACAGAACACTCATCCAAGAGGTGTCAGTCCTGAGATAAAATCCAGCCTCAGCCTGGGAGCTTTCAATCTCATCTTTTCCACCTTGCAGAAGAAAATAATCAACAGCTGACATATATGGATCATATATGGGGTCAAGCAGTAATATTACAGGACAGGTACCTGCCATTATGCTATGTTGAAGCTGCTACTCTTTGTAGACAAGAAGGCAGAAGTCAGGGGGGCTAGGAAAGATAACCATGTGAAAAAGAGGTGACTGCAAATTTTTGCTAACAGAACAAAGAGAAAGGTAAGTCTGGGTCCTCTCCATCTTATTTGGACAGTTTAACATGTTATATGATGACTGTTAAATTGCAGAAACTGTCACAAGAAGCAACTGCAAATCAGACCTTCCCATGTCAAATGAAGCACCAGGCTAGAGAGAGACATGATTATGCCATTTTTTCTCTCCTGTACACATGTATTGGATAGTAGCATTAAGAAGTGAAGTACAAAGTACCCAGAATAGCCTGGAATTGAAAAAGATTAAACTTCTATGAGGTGAGGTGAAAAATGTGGGCTGAAACCTGTCATGAATGAAAGGAGCAGTGAACTACATCTTCTGCTTTCATGTTCTTCAGCCACCACTAAACAACGTGAGAGGTGAGTAGTGCCACAGAGCTGTTCTAAAAGACAGCAGTGAATTGTGATGGTATTTTTCAAAGATAGGGAAACTATTTTAGTAGAATCCTTTTATGCTAAGACAAGTTAAATATTTGTGCATTCTTAATGCAAGGACTTGGCATATGCATCCAGCTCTGGCATTTATACAGGGAATTATCCTTCAAAGCATCAGGTTTGGCCTGTATCCTTATGAGTCTGTGTGAACTGAGACATGGTGCTAGATGAATAGTATGAGTCCCTGAGGCTGAACTGCTCTGAGATGTCAGAATACAAAGACAGTGAAAGGACCAATGGAATAGGTTTTAGAGAGAACTAAACCCACATTTCAAATGGAACAGAAACACTATAGAAGCCTTGAACTAGCTCATCATTCATGAAGCAGCTTTGAAGGCAAACAGACAGACAATGTTTATTTTTTATTTTACCTTACCCTTTTTTTACTGTGCAATGTAAGTAGCATAATTTGACCATTTGCCCAGCTCAAGTACAATTTTGATGACTCTCAGTGTGTCCATTTGTTTGACATTTCTTATACTGAAAGGAACTAGTCCTGTATTAGATGCTGCCTCATGGCAGGTAATGCCAGGTCAGTGTTGGGACAGTAATATTATACTAAACTGTGTTTGCTTAATCATATCCTATCTTCCAAGGGTCAAACATTTTCTTTTTCTCATTTTATTTCTGACTATACCAGGCCCAAAAGATCTACTAGATCTACTAGATCTACTAGTCTGAACCTATATATAAACATAATACCCCATTTCTGAACTACAAAGTGACAAATGAGATTTTTGCCCCACAAAAATGGCTTCAAGGAATACACAGAATAAATGAAGCCAATGAGCATAATGCATTTATTTCTAAAGCAGTTTCATTGGAACACTTTGACATGAGCACCATTAATTGTAGTGTTGTGCAATAGAGTGGGATAAATAGGAGGAAACTATTTTAAACATCTATGAGGACAAAAGGCTGACGAGTTTGTTGCTGAGACATCTGTAACTCGGTTTTGTTCAAGAATGTTCAGGTGGATGCACTGATATTTAGCACAATGTGGGCACAAAACAAAAGCTACCCAGATCCTGTAAACGTGCCAGAATAGTCTCAATGGGACTGCTCTCACAAACATTTTGGAAAGCTCTCTTTTCAAAAAAATCACTTTGCTAGTAGATTAGATCGTGTTGTGGCCATGTCTCATCCTTGCATGTGATTGGATTTAGTGGGTCAGCAAATATGATTTGGGGACTCACAGAAGTTGGGCACTGTCTGGATCATCAAAGGGAAGGGAGGGAAATCTAACAGTAGTATGAGAATGATTACATGGGATCATTGATTTATACTCCTAATGTTAGAAGCAGGGAACCTTCAAAGCCTGGAGGCTTGATTCAGTTGGCAAAAAAAGGGCTGGGAGGGATTAATAAAAAATAAATTAAAAAAACCCAAACATGTTCTTATTTCAGAAATATACCATACAAAGATGGTGATATTTGCTACACAGGCCATAGATATGCTACACAGGCTGTGTTGTGCTCAAGAAGGTGTATCTAGAAGTAGAAAAATCTTTCTACTAAAGTTAGTTTTGTATCAGAGCAGGGAAGAAGACTTCTTCATCACTGTATACTTTAAAGAAGGGGTTAAACCAGTTTTGTCAGGGACAGTTAAAACACATCCAATTTGTCCTCAAAACACTGATTTTACCCCTGTGTCTGGATTCTGTAGCAAGGTCCATATAGCATTTTTCCAAATAGGATTTTAAGATATAGGTTGCACAAGTGGATTCACAAGGGAATGGGAGCATGGTTCTCAAGCTGAACCAAGACTGTAACATAATTCCCTTTTGATTATGCTGTGCTTGTGCCAGCTTCAAATGCCTCATGGAGCAGTTATTGCATGGAAAGCTTCTCTCATCCAGTTTATTACAGCTGCATGGCAGCTTAGTGGATGTCACTTCTTCAGGAGAAAGAACAGAGGTATTTACAAATGGATGACTGTGAGCATAAGTTTGTCAATTTGAAATGAAAGCAAAAGGTGTGAAGGTTGTTCTCAAAAGCAGTGTGGTTTATCTTGATCATTTGATCATGAAGGCAGATGTATCTGCTTTTAAAAATGGATATATTTAAGAGTTTAAGGAACTTGCTTACTCCTATTATAACAAATGTGTTGGTTATTCAGCAAGCTAGCAGGACTATTGCATAGTGATTAATGAATAAAAGTTACTCATTGGCTCCATCCACAAACATCACAGATGGATAGGACAATACACATCAATATCATTCAAACTTAGTGTTTTACTCAAGTACTTCAGTAATATTACTTAAATAATCCAAATGATGCTTAATGTTTTGGGAAAAAAAAAGTAGTTGAAATCAAGAAAGCTCAAGCTATGCATTGATTAGCAGTCTTTTTCATTGTCTTCCTTTTTTTCTTCCCTCTTCCTTTTGTATGGCAAAAAGCAATGGAAAATGAATCCCACTAGGCCAGCATGAAGAGGTGCTGTGTGCATAATTAATGGCAGTTGTCTGTGTTGTCACAGAGGGCAGAGAAACATCTCCAGGATACTAGAGATCAGGAGGAGAAAGGAAGAGTGCAGAGGTTAATACAGAACAGGCCATATGTTGTTTGGCACATATATTATCAAAATAGATGGAGGAGAGCAGCTTTCCAGACATCTAACTTTGAAATTCTCCTTACAGAGCAAAACCTCTGCTTCCTGTTTAATGGTGCTCTTCAACACATTATTGATGTCCTCATAAGGACTCACTGCAGTGATGAGGTAACTGGTGCTGCCAATAGCAGCTGCTGTCTTGCTGTGCAGGATGCCCTCATGGTGGCTGTTTCCCTCTCACTGGCCGTGAGCTAAAACATGACACAAGTGATGGGTGGAAGTTGGAGGAGAGAAATATGCAAGTTTTCAGAGGAAAAAGCCATTAAAAATAATATATTTTTTCCATTTTTAGATGCTACCAACTGTAAAGTGTTGTGTTCTTTACACCACATGCAGGTGAGCACCAAACCAATGCCAGAGGGTTAATTGTGTCTTACTGAGCCTCTTGGTAGTAATGCTTTGACTGGGAGGCAACTAAGCTTCTTTTAAGTAGTCAACTTCTTTAACTGTCTGGGCAAATGTTCAGTCTCAAGACAGCCAACTTCTATCAAATTTCAGTGATGTACAATGAAATTACCCCCAAAACTGAACTCAAGGTATGGGCAAACAGCAATAATGAAGTAAATAATCACCTGTTCTATGGGCTAGATTATCATTCTTATCCAGGAACCTTTGTAAATGTAGTTCCATCTTACTTGAAGTATGGTTGTAGAGTAACTTTAATTTTTAGCAGTACATATTTAGTACAAAATATATTATATTGGTGACTGCAGTCCCTTTTTGCAGGGAGGTGGCCTCATAACTATTGAAAGCACCAAAATATAACTCTTCTACTTAGATATAGGACTAGCTACCATGTGGGCATGGAGACATTAAGTGTCTGAAAGAAGATCTGGTTAGCAATATATTTCTATAGTATGTACATTTTTAAGGCAAGATAGGTCTCTCTAAAGAAAGAAAACAAAATATTACCCAGGGCTGTTTGGGAACATTTCTAAGAAATTGCCTTTTCTTTGATAAAATACAGTTTCATGAAAACTTTTTTTTTTTTTTTCTTGAAGCAAATTAGATATCACTTTTCTCTGAAAATACATTTGGTGCAAGCAAAATTTCTTGTCAAACTGAAGAAGAATGAGGATATGGGGCACAGAGACACTGTCAGCTCTTCTGAAGAGCCATTAATTCAGTGTAAACAAGATGCCAGGCACTGCATCAGGTATTTGTAATAGAAGTAGGCAAATTTGTGTGGGTCTAGGTGCTATGAAGCAACAATATGCAACACCCCTTGGTTTCCCATGCCTACATTTTTTGGTTCTTTCAGTCTGGAAAGTGAGTGCAAGACAAACCCAAGTTTCAAACACCTCCCTTTGAGATCATGGAATCATAGAATGGTTTTGGTTGGAAGGGACATTTAAAGCTCATCTAGTCCAACAGCCATTTAGTGAGCAGGGACATCTAAAACTACATCTAAGCCAACCTAGAATGTTTCCAGGGATGGTTCATTTGCCACCAGACTGAGCAACCAAGCCATGGTCTCACCATAGTCACTGTAAAAAATATCTTCATTCTCTCCAGTCTAAATCTCCCCTCGTTTAGTTTAAAACCATCACCCTTTGTCTTGTCACAACAGGCCCTGCTAAAAAAGATGATCCCCACCTTTCTGACAAGCCCACTTAATTCCTGAGAGGCTGTGATATAGTGTCTGAACCACTTAGTGCTGATATCATGAAAACTTTTGGAAATCTTCTGACTTTTACTTTACATAAAATTGAGTGATGTTTGTTAAAATGCATCAGGACTTATTCACTCTGTTCCTTTCCAATCTTCTAACCAGAAGAGTTACCTAGGCAATTGATCTTTCTTTCTCTGTCTCTAATTTTTCACAATTAATGTTGTTTTGAAGTTTGCCACACAGGTGCCATTCTTCAAATCACATGCATTTTTACAAAGACAGAAAAACTGCTTCTTTCTCTGCTTTGATATTAGCTGCCTGGTACCTCAGTTTTGATTCCATTGTTGCTCTCTGCACATAAATCTTGTTTAGTCAATAGGATTTGCCTGCCTGAAGGAATGCATGATCAACTGCAGAGAGAAGCATAAAATAGATTTTTGTGCTTCAGATCCTTAAAATGTTTTTGTCAGGAAATAATTCCCAAAGCTGTAGTTGGTTAATATTTCTTTTCCTTCACTTTTTTCTTATACTTTTTGCTTGCTGAAAAGCATGAACTTTAGTCTCATTTACCAAGTCTTTTGGTCTGTTTACCTTTCCTTCTTTTTTTCTTGGAAAAAAAAAAAAAGTTAATATTTTAAACTTTTTTTTAACATCTTTATTTTAAGATTTTGGATTTTCTCACAAGAAGTTTTGTACATAATTCTAATTCACCAATCATTGATCCACATAGGTTATTCTAAAGTAATCCAGCACAAAAACTTTTAACATTGTACATTAAACAATCTGGCCATATTAAAAAAAACCCCAAACATGAAGAGTCGTGGAACATAGTGAAGATGTGTAATAATCAATGCTGATTTGCCAGTGAGGTACCTCTACATGTGGCAGCTGTGATACATCTGCATTTGTGTCACATTGCTTGTAAATGGCATGAAATTCTCTAGGACATAGTAGGCAAGTTGGAGAACCTGCACTGGAAGATCTAGAGAGGTCCTTCATGAATATGAAATATATTCAACAACCTGGCTGGAGTAGATGCTTCCTAAAAATGTCCTTACTTGGCATTTGGCTGGCAGCCCTTTGGTTGGTTCTGTCCCTTCTTACTCATACTAAGCCTGAATGTTTTTGAAGTGGTTAAGCTCTTGAATTGAGTTTTCATAGGAATAGGTTGCACATGTTAATTATATAAAAAAAAATAAGAATAAATCTAAAAAAAATTGCTTCTATCAGTTCACTTTTTAGACAGTAGCTAACCCCATAATGTGTGCTGCAAAAGGGGGAAAACAGGTTTCAAATTCATATGTTTGTGTTGCTTATTTTAATGCTGCCACCACATCCTGGTGGTTGTGGTTTTGATCTGGTCTTGGTTGCTTGTTTTTCTGAATCCTCTCTCCTTCCAATAAATGACTTCTGAATGGGGGTGACCACAGCTGATCACAATCCTCAAGGTGACTGCACACCATCATTCTAACACTTCAAGCCTTATACCCTAACACTCTCTTAATACATCTTGACATTCTGTTTGCTTCTTGAGCATTGCTGTGCACTGAGCAGATGTTTCCATGGAGTTGTCCACAGTGACAGCAAGATCTTCTTCTTGAGTGATTACAGTTCATTTATAACTCAGCTCTGCCTATGTTGAATTGCCCTTTACAGGGTATATCACCTTGAGTTTATCTGCAGTGAATTTCAGCTGCCATGAATGCTGTGCAGAGAGTTTAGTCTAGTCATCTAAAATTCCTTAAAGACCTACTTAGTTTTGTCTGATCTAAGTTATGCCACATGACATAAATTTTTTCCTGGCAAGAAAATACATTTTGCTGCTATAGACCTTGTTCCAGATGATTAACAATATTTATTGCTATTTGTCTCAGCTACTACTTGGACTACACAAGATGTTTTCCAAGTCAGAAAGAAAGCACGAGCAATCAACCAAGAGTTCAGGTATTAAACACAGTTTTGAGGCAAGGGATCCACAATATAATGGGAATATTCAGAATGATCATTAGCTACACCTTGCTAAAAAAAAAAAAAATAAAAATGTGCAAGCTATAATTTTTAATAACTTTTGGGAAAAAAAACCCAACTATTGCCAGACACACTTCAGGATACTCAGTGTACACAGTATCCCTGGAGGCAACATCAGAGAGTTTCATTCCTGTTGTGGGTTTCTGTGACAGTCATCCTTCTGTGATGAAATGTCACTAAGAAGTCTGGCTCTTTTTTTAAATCTTTTTACCAGCATTTAACCCCAGGCAGAGCTTTACCCCATGATAGATTTCTTAAGCAGTTTTTTTTTTTTTCTGAAGACTGCTGTTAAAAGTTTTTTAATAAATAATGTTAACTGCATTTCCTCTAACTACTATTTTAACAGCATCCTCAGGCTCATATTCAGCAGTCAATCTATATTCAGCATAACACTTCATCACAAGCTAAAAACTAAACACATGCACTTTGCTGAAGAGAATTAGAGAATTGGACTTAAGCTTTGCTGAACAGGTGAATTACAGAGTAGATTAAGCAGAAACTGAGCAGAGACTTTTGTGCTCAAAATGCTCTTTATGTTGTTATCTTAATCTGTCAGCCTTTGCCTCTCTTTTATATATATATATATCTATATATATCTGTATATATATCTCACAGCCACTTGCTATGTATGTAATAATTGACTGTAATCCTCCTGGTGCATTGGGAAGTGTTTCTGCCCATTTGCTCCACTGTGGTTAAGAACACACCTGGAATATTATCTGGCTCTGGTGCCTGCAACACAGGAGAGACATGGACCTGATGGAGCAGGGCCAGGGGAGGTCACAAAAATGCTGAGAGGGTTGGAACCCCTGTGCTGTGGGGCCATGCTGAGAGAGCTGGAAAAAAGAAAACTCCAAGGAGAGTTTCTTTTCTTCTCCAGCTAATTCCCAGTAAGAGAAAGATCCAGGATGTCACTTGTGCCTCCAGAAGTCATTCTGTAGCCCACAGATCTTCCAAAGAGCTTTCAGATATAGTCCTGTTTCTTCCTTTTCTCCCCCAGTTTATGCCACAGCATTATTCTGCAGATTATTTCAATGTCTCACAACCCAGAAGGCTGATGTAGAGCAGGGTTCTCAATATCCCTCAGCACCAACTTGGCAGTGATAGCCAAACAGAAGAGCCTTTTACAGCACTGAATGAATAATAAATCTATAAAAATTTAATTAACCTCTGCAGAGCTTATTGAATCCTAACTGAATTTAATCACAGTTTTTGTAAGTTAGGGAATGCTTGGCATATTTTTGACTGTTGTACAATAGTTTGAATTGCCTCTATATAGAAACCAAATTTGAAAAATGAAATTAGTAGGTGCTCTTAATAGGATTTCTGGGGTAGGAATTGCCACCTGCATGTACAAGCAAAAACCCATTTCTTTTATAAATACAGCTGCTTTTTTGTTGGTTTTTTTTTTTTTTTTTTAAATACAGACAAATAAAAGAAAACAAAGCCAAAAGAGGCAACATGAAGCAATGCATGGAAACAAAATAGTAAGATACTTTATTTTCTACTAACTGGACTTAAACATGGCTTGTGTGCTTTTGAGAGCTGCAGTTCACACCATGCATAGTTTATCTTCTCTGTGTAATCAGAAATTAAATCTTTTCATTGCTGACAGATCTTATTTTAGATCCTCAGCTGGCAAAAATCACCCATTCTCCATTACATACCTATTTGCAACAGCTGAGGTTCTGACCACAGATGTTTCTCTGCTAGCAAGAAACAAGGATTTATGAGAAAGAAGAGAAACCTGAAAGCTAAAGAGCCCTCTATAAACTGGTCATGACTAGAACTAAAGAAATCCTGCATTTTCCTGTTCACAGAAGCTCTTATCTTCTGGACAACTCATAAGCCAGGGAAGAGGGAAGCAGGACTGTCCACACTTGCAGTACTGCATTACTCGTGATTAGGGAAAACAGATTAAATATGGCTCAGAGCTTTTAGTGACTCATTTTTCACTCCATATGTGCAGTCATATGCTTTATTCACCATTAGTCCAGCTAGAAAGGATGAAGAGATAGAAGGAATCTTAGCTAATGTTTGAAAAGCCTTTAATGCAAAATAAGCTCAACCAGTGTTTTCTGTAACTGGAGGACAACATCCATTATATATCATCATTTGGGATGTAGGGGCAAATGCTGGATGAGTTATGGAGCTGGAGATATTAATTTTGCAATGAAAATATTCTTCTACTTGCTTATAGACTCTGTGTATTATGAGATACTTGATTTTTCAACTTCCATAGAAACACTGTTGTACATTCTGCATCCAAGTGAGAGAACCCTCTTTAAAGAAAAAAATCCTTGTCTAGGCAAAATGGAGAAAACCCTCCAAAAGTTATTATTTTAAAAAGAATAGAGTGGCTGCTTGAAGCCATGCAGAGATTTTGGAAGTTGGAGGAAACTTAGGGAGAGAAACAGACTAAAAGGTGCAGTGCAGGTGAGGAAGGCATAAAAATGCCATGTATCACCTGCTTATGAGGTTTATGACATGACTAGCAGCACCAGGTGGGTTTTAAAATGAGACATGCATATTTTCCTCAGCCTTTCCAGCAAAACATCATCAACCTTCATAGTGGTTTAGCACTGGATGCAAATTCATTAGAATAGATGATACTGGGACTTCCCAGTGTATCAAATACATATACTCACATTTTGCAGTAATGGTCATTACCATGGGCCATAGGACAAATAGGTTTCAATGGGTCTTTTAAAATTCCATTTTAAATGCTGCTGGGAAATGACAAATGTGCTATCTAGTTGCAGGGAGAGCTTGGGAAAGGAAAATGTATTATCCAAATGTGCATTTAGCTCAGAAAGGGCACTGAATACTGCTAACACTTGTGAGCAATACCATGAGATTAACTCACTGCAGCTTGTCAATTCATAATGTTTAATTATATATATCTTATGTTATAATTACACCTCCTTAGTAGCTTTGGTTGGTCTATTGTCAAGGCATTCTAATGATTCCCATTTCCAGATAAACCATAACCAAATAAAAATTACCTATTAAGATGATTATCTTTGTTAGTAGAAATCAATTTAGCCCAAATTATTTTTTTTATAGGGGACATTATTTATTCTTTTCTGCTTATTTTAACAGGCCTTCTTTTTTGTAGGGATCAAACATATATTCTATGCTGGCTCTTGGCCAAAGAAGGAAAAAGCTGGAGAGTAAAAGGAACTCTTCCCAATTCCCTTTTATTGCTCAAAATGCCATAACTTGGGGCTCACAGGTTGTCTTCTACTGCTTCTTAGACACTTTTTTTTAGTGAGAAAGGTACTTTTACAATGAGATGCTTTAGGAATGAATTGTTTAGTTTTCATTCCACATGTAAGGGGCAGAGAGAGGCAGATACTTAGCTTAGATGCTCTGCCCTTCGGAGTCTCTGTGGACCATAAACTATACATTAGGATATAAGAGGAGTAAATTTCTCTTTTATAAGGACTTATCAAAAGTTCCACTGAAGATCAGGATCTTGATAAGCTTAGTATGGTATAAACACACAGGAAGAGATGGTCCTTGCTTACCCAAAAAAGAAACACAGAAATCTCAAGTGGCATTTCTAGTTTCTGACAAGCCCTTTTGCTTGGATCTTGAGCCTGTCCTCTTCCTGGCCCCTCCTTGGCTTTTCTTTATGTCATTTTAGGGAATACAAAAGTAGATCTGATAAGCACTGCCCACTGGCACCAAGGGCAGACCCCAAATCTTGCTCTGTGACCTCTAGAAACTTATGTTCTGGGTGCCCTTCCACTCACCAGCAACTGGTGACAACAGGGCTCTAGCCTAAGGTGTCTCTTCTGAACCCAGGTTACAAGAGCCCTTGTCTCAGAGCTTCATGTGCTTTTGCCATCTTCCCCTTGCCTCCTGAGGTCCAGAGCAAGAATCTCATTTACCAGGAGGCAAAATATCACAGAGTATGATAGAGCAGGACAACCCCTCAGAGCAGCAGAGAACAGCAGGGTAAAAATAGGGGCAGCATGGACCTGCTTTGCCAACAAAGAGACACTACTTATGATCCAGTCTCCTATTAAATAATGATGACTCACTCTGCAGACAGTAATTTATTTATATGCCTTCTTTAATGTTTTGCAAATCACTGCTTTAAAAAATGCCCAGCTGGAAGACAGAAAGGCATGGGAGACAGAGAATCAGCTTGATAGAGAATCAGATTAAATAAAAATGACGAGGAATTTGACAGCCAGTGGATGTGGTTGGAAATAAAAACATAACCATCCCCCAAGCAGAAATGCAGCCTCATTGCTGGGACTGGTTGCTGTAGTTTGAGAGGCAAAGTTTTTACTGTATCTAGAGAAAGAAAAAAAACCCAACAACTTGAAAAAGATGGGAAAAGAGAGTCATTGGTTTATATTTAGTGACAGCATTTCTTCCAGTCTGAAACACTGATGAGCTTACTTTTTTTTTTCAAGCCAGAAGGGACTACTTTGATATCATAGTCTGAATTTTGAAAAATACAGCTATGCCTTGTAAGGACAGACCAGTGGAACCAGTAAGAGACAGAAGAAACTTCTAAAGTGTGATTAATGCTGCAGAAAGGTGTATAGCTTACAGATAATAAATGAGCATACAGACCACAGGGTACTTCAGTACATGTTGTAGCAGGTGTGACAGTCTGAGGTTGGTATCTGGATTGGCAGCAAGACAAGGACAAGTGGATGAGACAGGGCTAAAATTCCTATTTGATTTCTTATTCTGCCACTGAGGATTTCCCATGCCTGTGTGCCTTCATTCCCCTAAGAGTGTGAGGAGAGTAATGTCTTCCTTTGTGGAGTGCATCCAGCTTCATAGGTATAAATTGCTTCATAGAGGGCCAAAGTGGAGATTTCCAAGGGACTGTTTCAAAGACAATAGGTTGAGCATCAAGCATATTGTTGGTGCTTTTCAAAATCTCTCCTAGCTGCAATTAAGGTTAAAGCATTTCACTCACTGCCCCAAACAGTGTTCCTTTGACTTGCTACTCCAGTAGCTGTGCAGCCTAGAAAAGCTCACTTCTCTTGGCATTTTGCTTTGTGATGATTATTATATATATATTATAATAATTATATATAATAATAACTTTAATATATACTGCTTTTATTGACATTACATCCATATATCCTGTGCCTGAATGCAAAACTCACAATCTGAGCTACTCTTGTGGTTTGGAGCTGGTGGTTAAAACACAGATGGGGATTCTCTTGTTTTCTGGACAGCAAACTTGGACAACTAAATGACAGTTGCTCTGACAATATGGCCAAGCAACAGGACTGTTTATGGTTCCTCTTTAATAGGAGTCAGTGCTTCATCCTGGGCTGCATTCAATGTAACTTGGCCAGCAGAACAAGGGAGGGGATTCTTCTCCTCTACTCTGACCTATTTCTTTTCTGAGAAAGTCTGAACCCTTGTATTTTTTATCCACTCTCCCAGACACTAACATTGAGATCCTTCTTGCCTTGGTTCATGTTCTCTTCAAATACATTTTTAGGGGTATCCTGGGCTTATCTGAAGATTCAGAGGCCCTTTGGTTGAAGTTCAGATGCCAGCAGAAATGTTAACTCATCATCATCAGAATTCTCTTAGATAATAATTTATTATCAAAACAATAAAGGAGCACAGAATGGTTTATATTCATGCTCAATATTTTCCACGTTGTTCTAGTTAACAGGAGGGTACAGTAACAAATCAGTTAAAACCCATGTTTTGATAAATCCAGATGTGCAAAATCAAGTGATGCTCTGGATTTGTGCAAACTGTTCTCAGGTGACCCACTCATCTCTGTGTGAGTGACTGTCCTAGATGGAAATCTCATTGCCTGTCTTCAGCCACTGCAGAAGTTTTTGACCTTATCTTAGCAAGGTATGTGTTTTAGAGGATAAAATGAATGCATCTCTGGAATTACCAGATGCTCTCCATTAGCTATAGAAGGGGCACAGGTACTTGCCTTTTGCTAAACACCTAATTTAAATATCTATGAAGTGGCTTTGAGATTTAGACTTCAGCAGAAATTGGTAACGTGAGCTATTGACAGAGGCATGACATGGAGCTCTGATGTGCCACTTGAATTCAGACTTTTTTCTACTATTAACATTTATTTAATCAATGTTGTTTGAAAATATAATTAACCAGAAAATTAGGAGGAAAAACAGAGTAGCCAATGATCTTCTCACATCAGTTATTTGCCCCTGTCACTCTAAGCTTGTTATTTGTACTGAGCTTTTGCTGTGAACTTTAGTGATGGTGCAACATTCACTGTGGAAACTGCTGCACAAAACCTGTAGCTCTTCTACACATCAGGATAAATCAAACCTCTACAAGGTCTGTGGTTTCTGTAAGCAGTGATCCATCCCAGACCATAGCAGAATTTGATATAATGCTGCATTTCTGTTTAAAGTGTCCAACAGCAATTCACATGAAACCCATTCCATCAGTTGGTTGCAGAATGCTCATCAATAAATCCTAGCCTAGTGGCTGCTTTAAAAAGGAGAAAAACATCTGGATTCCAGGCTTGGTTGTATGATTAAGCCACCAGCTACAGAAGGCAGGGCAGTATGTGGAGGCACAGAAGCATAAGGAAGAGCTGTGTGCACTGTAGCTGATACTGACATTGCCCCAGGAGATCTGAGATAACATAGGTGACAGCGCCCTTGGGGACTGCAAGCATGGGCTAGAGATGGGGGGATGTGTACAGAGGGGGTGGGTCCTGTCATCTGCTTCTTGTACAAGTACAGACATCTAGGAACAGCATGGGATCCAAGTAATGTGACCTCTCAAGGTGCAATTGCACCCGTTATGATGATTGCATTGGGTGCTCTTATCCTCAATTTGATGCTTTTCTGCTTGTTACTATCTTTTTTTATTTTTTTTTTTCCCTGCTGTTCTTCTCCTTGGCTGGATGGCTGCTGAGAGCATTCAGTTCCACTTAGTTTTGATTTCAGTGAAATACTTTTTGACATACAGAAAAAGCTAGGCTGGGGATTTTCTTCGCTTGTCCTTTTTCTGAGGTATGTGCATTTGCTCGTGCACTGCTGTGTGGGCTACACACAAGCTCTGATCCTCAAGAGAGAGGAAGGAATATTGTTTTCACCTCCAAACATATCACAATGTCATCATAACTTTGTGCAACAAATGCAAAATTGAACAGTAAGGAAGATGAGGATGTGTGTAGGATGGACTATGTACCACGACAGTGAGATTGTGTAACCTTCCATTTTAATAATGGCCTTCAGTACAACTTCATTTTATTTTTATTCTCCCTTCCCTTTGCTCCAGAATTTCCCTTTGCTGAGCCTTCTTTCAATTGGGCTTGAAGAAAGCATGATGAATTTAGTGAAATTAACCCTATGTAAGACCCCAGTGAAAAGGGAATTGCAGCTCTTCAGCCTTGCCTCTTTTTCTTTGCCTCCCCTTTGGATGTTTTCTGAAGAAATGGACACTTGAAGACTTTTTTTTTTTTGTGGGTATCTGCTATCCTTTCATGGTATATATCTCAAAATCTTGCACAAAGTATTCCACGGATTATTATTTTTTTTAATGGCTTTTTGATACATTAGATTGTCTTTGGTGTCCTACCATCAGAATGAGATGTGATTAAAAAAACAGGAATTATAAAGCAGAATTTGTTCCAATGAAAAATGGTCAAAAAAAGGCCTGAGTTATAAGCACAAGCTTTGGCTGGGAAGGTATTATTGACCTGACATCTATATCAATAGACAACACTCACTAGAAACTTACCCTTCCTATCTCCCTCCAGGCAAATTAAAGGTATTTTTCCATCTCCACCTATGCCAGAACAGTTGCTTTTTATTTTACTTTGATAATTTTTTTTTTCTGTTCACTGGTCTTGGCTCTGTTTAAATGGAGTCTAACAAACTTCAGAATGGTGGTAGATTCTTCTTTAATTTATCAAAATGCCATCTGGCAAGCTTTAGGCCAGTTCATGTAATTGCTTTCAGTTCCTGCTTTAATCTCCAGATTCCTCATTATCAACCCAGAGTCTTCTGTGTGCAAAACTTGATTTAAAAAATACACTATTCCATCCAGAAGGATTATGCCACTTTTTTTTTTTCACATTTTCTACCAGCCCAACCCTCATCTTGAACACCACACTGACACCACTAACAACTTAGAAAAGGTCTTTTTCTTGACTTTTTTTTTTTTGTATTCTTATTATCAGTTACCCATAAAGGGCAGAAAACACTATGGGAAAACAGAAAAGAAACTAATTTCCAATATTTCACAAATTATCTCATCTTGTTAGGGAAAAAAAGTGTAACTTGGGTTAACTGGGAAATAAAGCACGAGTCTCAGAGGGGTTGTTTTGATGATCTGATGCTATCTGGCATTGTGGGGTGTGTCTCCCTTAGCTGGATCAATATGTCTTTGGGAAATATCACATTGGGTGACACTACCAGGATAAATTCTTTTCCATTCACTGTTTCACCCACACTGGTTCTTTTGGGCTAGCTGGATTTGTGCTCCAGCTCCTTGCACATCCCCAGCATGTGCCAGGTTGCAAATCCCATGGTTTTAGTGCTGGATCACCCTCATTTGAACCTACTGCTGCCAAAGAAAATATGTCCATGCTTGTCATCTTGATCTGAGTTCTCTCCTGACATCAGCTGAGCTTAAAGAAGAAAAAAAGGTATTCTAAGAAAACAAAGTTTTGTCTTTCTGTTGGAATATTGATTGCATATATAACATTTTTGGGAAAGTTAGGGGAGGAATCACCAATGAAGTGCAATTTTAGATCATGTTTTCTCAGCTGCTCCAATACATCAGAAATTTAAAGCTTGCTGCTTCCCCCTGGTCCAAATCTTCATTTTCAGAACACATCAAAAGTCAAAGTGGAATCTCTCTTTCTCACTTGCACCTCATTTTCTTTTCCTTCTTCTGCCTAGCAAGAATATAATATTTTATGTTTAATATCTGTAGTGAACAGGAGTGGCTAGAATGCTCTGCACAGCTCCAGGTGAGAAAATACTACTGCTTTGGAAAGCACAGTTATAATTCCTCATATCTATTTAATCATTCAGTCTGATACCCCCCAGGATTTCATTCAGCTTTTCCATGGCCTTACCATGCTGGTGGCTTTCAGCCATACTCTGATGGACTAATACACCATTTTCCTGTCAGCTGTTTGCAGTCTAAAACTTGAAGCTTTACCAGATTAATTGTTCCTAATCTTCAGGTGTGTGACCTTATTAACTGCAAAGTATTAAATCTCATCCCATTTTTGTTATTTCTGTTCCCATTCAATTGTTTGAGTAGACAACTCTCTTCCAGGTCAGTGATTTCTCTCAATTCCTAATTTTGCCAAGTTTGTTGGTGAAAGAATTAAACAAGATCACTGACAACATCCAATACTAAACATCTCCTCAGAGAACCTCTTTCCTTCTTCAGCCCAGTCCACTGACATCCTCTGATTGCCTCCCATCCTCCTACTTGTAGCTGCTGTTCTTCCCTTGTTCTTCTACTGAACTAAACACTTGCTTTGGAACATCTTATTAAAAATTTCACTTATATTTAAATGAGCTAATCCAACAGCTACATCAGCAGTTTCCAGAGGATTAGTGTGTGTGACAACAAAGAGCTCTTTTCCATATCAGTGACAAAGGAGAAAATACTTTTCCCTTTACAATATCAAGGTTCATAACTAATGACACATGTCACACAGTGCTCTATGCCCTTGGAAAGATGACACACACTTTTAAGTATGAAATTGGACTACAGGAACCTCTGAGATCTTCTTCAAAAAGAACTTTTTCCATGATAAAATACAGACTTGAGAGACAAGTAACTGAAGACAGCTCCACTGCTTAGCTATGAGAACAGGCTTCCCTGGTGAGCTGCACAGTCTCCAGCCTTTATCCTGGCTGGGCAAAGCCTTGTGCAACTTGGTCTGATCTCAGAGTTGATCTTGCTTTCAGCAGAGGCTCATGATGTTCTTTCCAACCTGAATTTTCCTGTGACCCTATGGTCCCCCACCTCACCTCCTCTATCCAAAAATAATATATCTAGGCTTGAGGGTTACAATTACAACCACGTAACCTTTCACTGGGTTGCTTCAGTAGATGTTTTTTCTGGATGTGTTTCTTAATTCCAGAGCTGGTAATGTGAAAAAAAGTGTGCAAGGTGTCTGGATATCTTCTGGTGGTTTTTTGGTTGGTTGGTTTTGGTTATTATTTTGTTTATTTGCTTGTTTTGTTGCTCTTATTTGTTTTTAATTAGATTTGTGGGGTTTTTTTGGTGCGGGGTTTTGTTTGTTGTTTGGTTGGGGTTTTTTTTTCCCTCAGTAACCATAGAATAGTTTTTTGTTGTGAGAAACCTTTAAGTCCAACCATTAACTGCCAAGTCACCACTAAATCATGTCCCTCAGCACCACATAGACACAGCCATTAAATCCCTCCAGGAATGGTGACTCCACCACCTCCCTGGGCAGCCTGGGCCAGCTCTTGACAACCCTTTCATGGAAGAAATTTTCCTCTTTACAACCTCCTTTCAAGGAATTGTAGAGAGTGAGAAGGTCTCCCCTGAGCCTCCTTCTCTTTGCTATGAGAACCTCCTCTTTCCCCACTCTGTCTAGAAACGTTATGAAAAAGCTTTCTGCTTGTGCATGTTCAGAGAGCATAAAATAAAGCTGCCTGAATTGTTAGGAACAAACCTCAAGTTCCTCACATATACACAGAACAAACCACCACATGCAGATAACAAACCACACTGTCTGCACTCTCTCCCAGCCTAGAAATAGTGACTGGAGGGAAAATGTAGTAAAATATCACCTTGGGATAGAGGGCTACTGAGGCTATAAATGCAATGCCTGGGGCTACAAGCTGAAATTTCTTCATATAACACCAAGGAAGATATTTATTTTTTTTAATCTCAGGGCAAGGTTTCATTATGCAATGCCTCAAGACAAAAGGCCTAAGAAATATTCTGTGATTCCATGATGACTCCTGTGATTTTTTGACACATAAACATGTATAACCCATGTGGCTTTATACCATTTCCTTTTAAACAGCAACTAGTGATGAATAATGTGTCGTTTGAATGTGTTTCATATATGTAAGAGAAAATAGCTAGAAGGAGAAAAAAAAAAAGCTCAGGCTGTAAATTCAAATGAGTAAAACTCAGGAAATGCCACAGTTAAGGTGGTTCATGCAACTTGACCTGGAGTCTCCTGTGGCTCTGCCCTGGATTGCAGTTATTGCATGTTATTTTCCAAAGGCACATGTTGCAATTATTCTATTTCAATCTCCTTCTTTGTGCCCCCACTAAGCAGTATCACATTTCCAAAGAGCTCCTGCTCTGCTTATTTTCACTTTTGAGTCCTCAAGACTTCTGTCCCTTTAGTCCTCAACTTCTGCCCTTCCTGAAAAATAATATGAAACTAAATAAATGAAGAAACCAACCAATGAGAATAAGGCTGAAGTGTATCTTGCATTTTTTTTTTACCATGAAATTAGGAGATCCAAGGGGTATATTGCTTACTTTAGCATTATTTTAGACCTTGTGTGAGAAAGCTCAGTTTGAAATTAAGTGAAAGGTGTCAGTAGGAACCTTTACATCCTTCCACAGGTCCTGTTGAAAAGAGGAGTGTTTTCCACTGGGTTCCTGGGGGCTGCTTTGAGGGATTCAGAGCTGCAGTAGTGGTGCTGTTTCTGTAGCTTATAGTAAAATAACTCCCAAGGTTACAGAGGGTGTTTGCTGTCATATAAAGGGAACAAGGCATTGAATCACAGCTCAGCACCTAAATTTCAGGACTATTCTGCCAGTTTTCCCTTACTCTTTTCCTTCTTTATTCCTACAACAAACACTAGGATTACCTTAGAGATAACAGTGGCACAAATACCCTGACCAAACATCTTATCCTGCTCCTAAGATGGTTTATGAATCTCTTGTGAAACTACCTCTCACAGAATTTTGAAAACTTCATTTCTTTTCTATTAGGTTTCTTTCTTACCCTTGTAAACACATATGGAGTGAATTAATTTTACACAGTTATTGTCTGTCATTTATTACTTTATACATCATGAGGTTTATTTGGAAAAGAAAATAAGGGTGCTGCTCCTTCAAGCAGTAAGCAGATGTTCAATGTTAGCAGTGAAAGCAGCCCCAATTGAAATGTATTAAATTATTTGCATGTGGGAGGCTAAACAAACCTGCCTGCATTTGCAGGAACAAGGATCTCTTGGTTAAAAATAATACATATGTTGGGTGTATGTCCAAGATTTTCAGTGAAGACAATTGATTCAGAACTAGTCATAGAGATACTGCTTGCTCAGTTGGGTTTTTTCCTCATTGACCTCTTTCCTAAATATATACTGGAAAAAAAACCCCATAGACCTGGACACAATAATAACAATGTTTTGTGGTATTAGTCTGTGTATGTTCAGATATTACCAGCATATGGTGGCTCACCCTCTCTAGACAACCTTCTCCTCCCCCAATCTAATTAAAACTGACTGAGAAGGGAGCTATGAATTTTGTGGGGTTTTTTTTCTTGGCATCACATATGAAAAGGTGACAGCTCTATCACAACCTTTGCCCGATGCCTGAGTCATACTACATCTCTCCAGAGAGACCTGTTATTATTCTTACACTTTCAAACACATGTGGCCACACTGTACAGCACATTGTTGCTCTAATATGTTTAGGAATTTGTGCTGCCTGTACTTTGTTTATGCCATTTTAGAGCTATTTCCATGCTGAGTTCCTTAGAATGGACTGTAAGACCCATTTCTACTGCTCATATTAATGCCTGACAATAACTTTCAGATACCTAAAACAGAAATAGTTGCAATTAATTTTTGATTATTTAAATAAAGAAAACATATGCTGTAAAAAAATATATTTTCATCTCCCTTTTAAATAACAGTTAATATGCCCTCTATTTTCTTTCTGATAGGAAATAGGGATGGAAATGAAGCAGACCATATTTTTCCCATGATGAGATCCAGACCATATCCCTTCAGTGCTTTGTGCCTCAATGTCCTCATTTGCAAAGTAGAAATACTAATGATAGCAGTTTGGACACACAGCTCATATCAAAGTGTTGTCTATATTTCTATTAATACAGGAGAGGAGACCTCAACTCTGACCAAAATTCTGAGTAGAGAGAGCACTTAGGTTTCCCTCCCCAGTTTTGGACAGGCACAGCACATATTAGTATTAATATTAATATTAGTCCTTTTAAATTGAGCTCAATTTTCATTGGGTATTCATTTACACGAGACAGCAGTAAGGAACTGTTAGCATAATTTGACTATTTAGGTTAAATTTTGCTCCATGCCTTTAAAATGAAGGAGGTAGAGAAAGATTTTGGAAGAGAAGGAGTGAGAAAACAATGGAAAAACAGAGTAATATTGCCATGAATAAATAGCTTCCTTCAGGGGACAACAAACTGGTTTGATGTACTGTGCATAACAGAAGCTGGAAGTATTTGTGGAGCTTGGGAATTCATTTACTGCTTTTTCTAGAGTAATTTTTAGCTCTTTCCTCTCCCCCACCCCTAATCAGGAAAACAAGCTAGTCCAGGTGTTTGGAAACGGAGATGCTACCTGCTGAATTAATGAATGTAGTAATATTTATTACATTTTGGATGTGGAGGGGAAAACTTGCCTTAAATGCCAAGCACATCTCTGCATATTTACATTTATCTTAATCTGTTTCTTCACAGTCTACCAGAAATCATGGAGCCAATCCTGTGCAACATACAGGACAAGTAAATAGCACACGTGTGTGCAAAACATCTCCATTAGTTGGCAAGGACTAAACAGGAGGCTCAGTTAGTAGGTGATCCTCCTTGGAAAACATTCTTTCATCAGTGGTGTCAGTGTGCAATCTTGGACAGAATCAGGCCCAGACAGCTGAATTAAAGTGCTGAGGACAGGACAGCACCTTTAGCTTCTTTGGCTTCTTGGCCTTGTTGTGTCATTTCTTCTTTGATATATTGCCATCAGCTTTTATTGAAGGGTTTGGGTGATCTCAGAGCAGTGAAAAATGAAATATTTTCCTGCTTACACCATTTTTCTTTCTCTTTTTGTATTTCCCAAGTGATGAAGAAGGCAGCTTTGGAATGAAACAAACTTCCTCAAGCCAGGATGCTGTGGAAGATGATAGACATCCTTAAGCAGATTAATGAACTACTGGGTCAAGTTTTAAGCCTACCCTAATAACATGGTGACCTTTCCAGCAGCTCTGCCTTGCAGTCTTATCCCCGACATGGACACAAGCTTGTCTGCCTTGTACCTCAACATTTTTATTCAAATCATTACCCATTAAGGATCGAAATGAAAAGGGAAAATCAAAGCAAAGTGGAAAAGGAAGATTTATTCTTGTGAAGTGGCTAATGTGATTTGCTTTATTGTAAAGAAGTGATGGTGAAGCTGCAGTTTTGATCTCTCTCTAGCTTGGGAACTGTGACCATGTTGTACAACAAGCTTTAAGATATCAGTGCTCTGGGCAAGGGGAGAGACCCTTTGAAGTGCTTTCATTTTCTTTTCTCTCCATCTTTTTTTTTTTCTTTTTTTTTTTTTCTTGAGTGGACAGAAAAGAATATATTTAAACAGCCTAGATTTTTTTTTTTTTCACAGTCTGTAACTGATCTCTGGGTAGGGATAGTCCTCATGGTTTGCATTAAGACCACCAAGATCAGGACTCTTTGTTTTGAGTTGCTGCCTTTGCATTGAATATAGTGATAACATTCCCTTAAGTCCCAGAGTATTTTAGAGATAAAAGAAGAAGCATCATTTCACAAATGCAATATTTAATGTAACGGGAGGTTAAGAGACCTCTTCATTTACTGCAGCAAGTGAGGGATATTCTCCACATCTCCAGGGCCCCATCTACTTATTTTGGCAATGAAGTACAGAAGCAGAAAGCACACAAAGAAAACAATAGATTCATAAAATAGCCCAACCACCAGCATCACCTCCATCACCAGTATGTTAAGCAAAATGCATGTTTTCTTTAGGAGCTGGAGATGCACAGAATTTGATTTTTTTTCTTTATATTGTTCCCTGGAGTGCTTCTTCATCATCAGTATTGCTGAACTTTTCTCTCTGTTTTGCTCAGTATAATCACAAAGGTTGTTGCTTTGAATTGGACCTGAAGGGCTAAAGTCTGTGCTCTGCCAGGAGGTTTGTGAGGAAGTTATTAGTCAAGAAATCTGTATTCATCAAGGTTAGTGCAGGGCAGAGTCATAACATGGTGTCCTTCTGTTCAGGTACTCTATGTGGCCAGCTCATCAGACTGGATGTATTTACAAGGCAGGTAGCTTACCCCTGAGCTGCTGTTGAGCTTCCCTTTACAGTCAACAGAAAGAAAGAAATGCCCCTGCAGCATGCAATTTATCTCACCATAAGTAGATATCTGTACTGTGAGCTCCTGAGAGAGCCATTTAAATGACCAACTCAGATGTGGACACCAACTCTACCTAAAGTCCAAATTTAGAAGGAAAGTGAATCCCAGCCAAAATTCCTTTATCTACACAACTTTATTGCCTAACTTTAACTCTTGGCTTGTTGTATTTTCTTTCATCTGAACTTATGTTTATTATATATAGATAGATAGATTTGGATGGAGAAATAATTCCAAGAAAACAAAGAGTGAGGGGAGGAAATGTATGTGCTGAGAAGATAGTGGATGAAATTTCCCAAGGAATGATAAACTCTGGAGACCAGTATGATCTGCAAGAGCTGATAAATTCAGGAACCAAGAGGACAATGATAAAGCTGGAAAATTATTTAGATGAGAAAATAAACATGCACAGGCAGGTAGCTCATTGGAGACCACACCACTGAGGGCACACAGAGGAGCTGAGAAAGCTGGTGGGGAGTTGTGCAGAATGGTGAATAGACCAGATAGGTAATCCATGGGTGGTGTGATATGATGTACCTGTGCCCTTGACTTCTCCAAGGCAGAATGCCAGAGGCCATGAGATAATGGACCTTACCTTTAACTCAAATTACATTTTGGCACAAAAGTTCCCAAGAGTGTGCACTGTTGACAAGGAAATCAATAAGGCAGCATTAGGCAGTGGACCCAATGATTGCAAAATCCTATTATTACTAACTCTCAAGGAAAAAAAATGACTGATGCAGCTTAGTCATTATTAATTATTTGCATGACAGTTTTCTGCTAGAGATCCTACACTGTGTCCACAGGGACAAGTCTTGTCCATACTGATAGCAAGAATGTCTGGACCTTGATGATCTTATTCAGCTTTATATTAGAATGAGAACAGAGTGCAGAAACTAGTTTTTCAACAGAAGACTAGAAGCTGTCCTTCTACACAAGCAGTTTAGTGGCCTTTTTGCTGCTTATAACTCTGAGGTCCCTCTTTTGCAGAGCTTGGTGGTACATTCTTCCTTCTGTGGGTTTCATTTTGTAATATGTTTTTTCTCTGATTCTGGCAAATTGCAAAATATCAAAGACATAGCTTTATAAGGACTAAATTAATGCAGAATTTCAGCACTGGAATATGAAGTAAATATACCTTACAGACCCTCTCTGCAGATTAAAAGTTAAAAATAAGCTTGTAACAGTATATCTTATTCTTGTCCACAGCTCACTGTTTCCACCATCAACCTCCTTGTTTTACAGGATTTATAAATCAGCTTTGAATATTTTCTCCAGGCTAAAGTTTGGCATAGAAGGTCACAGCCAAGACTTGGTTTCACTAAAACTCATTAAAAATGGTTTGATGTTTTAAATTACACTGAAGCAAGAGAGGAAAAATTCTATTTTTATGGCTTTCAACATTTCCTCCCCTGCAGCCCCATCCAATTTGAATTAAAATGCATCTGAATAACTGTGCTATGGTACAACTTTCTTTTTTTGTGGTGTTGCAATCCAGTCCTTCTGTGGGTAAGACAGCCCCCTTCTAATTTCCAGAATGTGCTACTCAGCTGCTGAACATGGTTGGAAAGTGTTTTTATTTCAGAAGTGGTTTTCCACTTTGAAAATGTTGTAAAATTTATGACGACCTAATATCATCTGGGTCCAACTGAAAGCCTGTATAATTCTCTCTGATGACCTCAGTGGACACTGGAAGAAGCAGTGTAAGAACCAAATCTCACTCCTTTGTATATTTTTTAATTTAAGTTATAGTATTACTGGCTGGAAGAGGGAATGTCAGATGAAATTAAGCATTGCTAAACACAAAGTAACCCAAGGGGAAAGAATCAACCATAAATATCCATTCTCAGTGAAAGGTTCTACATTCAGAGCAGGGCTCTTGGAGGCACTGCAGGCTGGTGCAGCATTTAGAACTGTGTTCAGAGACAGAACAGATCTTAGGATGGGAATGGAGATCTCCACAACCACCACAACTCTGTTTAAAGCCATATTTGTAATGTCTCCTGAGAAGTGTGTTATCTCTGAATGGATAATTCCACTTAGAAGGAGGAAAAAATAAAAACCAAAGATGTCCAGAGCTGTGTAACACCTGCAATAAGGAATTAACCCTATAAAATAGTTTATTTAGCTCAGCAACAAGTGGGTTGAACACAATCAGAGACATAGAAAACAATGAAAGACATTGAAAAAGTGAGCAGGGAATCTTTATTTTTCCTTTCCCTAAACATACAGAATAGGGGACACACAAATTATCAGGAAAGCAGCTCAAAACAAACAAAGTGCACTGCTTTTTCATATGGAGTGTAATCAAACTGGCCCAGAAAGTTGGGGAAATTTGAATGAATGTGCTCAAAAACTCACTAGGCTTTTTCAACAAGATTGTATCAGGAGCTATTAAATGCAGTGGCAGGTCCCTGTACCACTGAGAGGATTCATCAGGGAAGAGATTTCACTATAAATGTATTCTTAGTTATATACTTACCCTAAGGATCTGCCAGTGGCCAGTACCAGAGATAAGGAATTAGCCTAGATGAATTTTGTATCTCACACTCTGCATCTGCTTTTAAGTTCTTTTCTTATTTTATTTTTGCATTTATGAATTCCAGCAGTGGAAAAAAATGTGTTTGATTAATTAATGTTTATATCCTGTGGGCAGGGTAGTGTGTTCTGAAAAGCTTAAAAAAACACATAAATCTACCAAGGAATGTTCAGCTTGGAGAGATGGGGAGGGACAATTTTGAGCAATAATTAATAACTGCAATTGGACGTATCCATTAATTCATCCACTTAGTCTTCATCCTGCATCTTTGCAGGCAATTTCTACATCCAAAAACTGCAGGTATCCTCACTATTGGATGGTCAGGTTAATGAATCCCAGAATCCCAGAAACATAAATTGCTTTGGGTTGGAAGCAACCTTCAAAATCATCCAAATCCAACCTCCCTGCCATGGGTAGGGACACCTCCCACTAAAGCAGGTTACTCAAAGCCCTGTCCAACCTGGCCTTGAACACTTCCAAGGAGGGGACAGCTGATGTATTCCTGTTAGAAAGTAATATATAAAATTATATACATTTTGGAAGCAGCATGTGAACCAGGGTCACACATTTCATGAACAATTATTGCTCCTGAAAAGAATAACCAGTTTATTTATCAGGTATGGCAAGGTCCTAAATTAGTTTTGCCAGCTCTTCTATCATTCTTAATGCTGTATTTCCAACAGCTATATCATTATTGGGGAATTTCAGTCTGCACTTAAGAAATGTTAGGGATTAAATTCTCACTGTTGCTGAGCAGCCAGAAATGGGTTGATCAGTCTAGATTTCTTCAATAGTCAATGAAATCATGAAGTCATTACAGACTCTACCTTGTGAGGATGTTGGAGGTGATTTCTTTTCTATGCAAGGTGACAAAACTACATTTCAGCTAGACTCCTCAATTTCAGCAAGTTGGAAATAGCAGAGATAAAGCTTACCTTGAACTCTAGTTGTTTACAAAAAAAAAAATGCTGCTAAAAATAGCTAGAAAGGGGGAAAAAAAATGCCTATTTTCACAATGTATTAACAAGACATTCTTTTTGCATAGAAATGGTTTCTCAATAATTTCTTTCTTGTAGCACAAACCTTACTGAGAGCCATTAAGAGCCATTTCTTGAGTCCCTTCAAGTGATTTACAATATCTTTTTTTTTTTTCTTAGGGCAATAAATTGTGTAATGTAATTAAGGTTTTTGAAAACAAGTCTGCTTTTACCTAAAAAAATGAAGAATTATCTTCAAGAATATACTTTTCTAGTTAAGATTTGAAGGTTGGGTTTTTTTTAAGTGGAGATTTCAGGTATTACAGGAACTCTGTTGGTTGCATTTAGTCAGAGAGTAGTGTAGAGATTTTGCATGGTGTGAGAACACTCATTGAAGTCTATTTGCTTTCATTCTAAATACTACTGGGCTTTTTTTTTGCCCTAAACCATAGCAAAGTCAAAGTAATGAATTGCTAGACATGAACATTTTATGGCCTTTTGTTATTGCTGAGATGGAGGGAAAAAAAATCTGTCTGTATTGTCTTTAATAGTTGCTATGCACCCAACCAATAATTATTAAAAGATGTGTTCAAATAACTATGTGACCTGAAATGCTTCCTTGTGTTCTGCTACAATACCTGCAGCTCCTGCTTTATAAACCATATTCACAAGGATTTAAGTGCTAAACCCAAGAAATACTTGTATGAGAGTGTTCCCCGAGGAAAACTCAGACCCAGCAGCAAGTGATGTTCTCAGGCAGTTAGCAGCACTATTGTTCACACCTACTCAGGATAAACCACTCTCCCTACATGCTGAAAAGGGTTCCCACCTCAAAATTGTTCTACAAGGGAAGGGAATGAGTAAGAGTAGAACTGGGTGAATGAAAAATGTGTCATACATAGCAGGAAACAAAAATAGCTTTGTATCACCAAAGTGATTCCTTAGCACTCTACTACTTCTGAGTGAAACATGGGGGTGTGGAAACAGCTATTTGAGCTGTAACACAATTAATGCCTGACACAGGAATTAACAATTACTACTCTTTATGTTATTGGTAGACATCTTAAAGTTTCCCAGTGGAGTTGTGAATCCTGCAAAGTTAATAATACACATTCATTGACTCTCTGCTGGCCTCCTCTGTAGACCCAGTGATTGCAGATCACGAACTGAAAATTACTCTTAATTACTGAAATCTGAATAAATCCAGGATGGAAATCAAGATGAAGGTTCTAATGGCAAGAAGACTGTGTTTGTGTGTCAGAGCCTTCCCAGAGAAGAAATGACAGCATGAATCTTAAGTGACTTCCAAGCCTGACTGATTTATGAATGAGATGATAAAAGCCCTAAGAGTTTCATTTTAGCACTACTTTATGACAATGGCTTTTCATATGTGTCTTCAAAATATTCCTAGAAAAACAAGCAAACAATAACAGGTCAAAATGGAAATCCTTTTAAAACTTAAGGTAGAATATGTGAACATTTAGCAGTCCTAGATTTTTTATTTTTTTTTTCCTTTCTGCTGAGCATGTCCCTGGGGGAACTTTTAGATAAAACTAGACAGTATGTGTATGGTCACAGATTTAGAGCTGTTTCATATCAAGATTCATTGATATAGTAGCAAGTCAGAGCTCATATACCTACATGCTGAACATAATAATTTTTATTCCTTTGGAAAGCATCAATCATGGCATAGATTCTGCATTCTTGTATGGGTGTGAGATGCTCATTTTTTCCAGAGGTCTTCAGTATATCCAGTGAAGTGAAGCACACTTCTCACTAACCCCTTCTTTCAAAGCCATCCCTCTACTGACTTGAGCTCTGCTATACTTTAAAATTCAAACAGCATGAGAGGAGAGGCTGAGAGAGCTGGGGCTCTTTAGCCTGGAGAAGAGGAGAATGAGGGGGACCTCATTAATGTTTATAAATATGTTAAGGGTGAGTGTAGAGAGGATGGAGCCAGACTTTTCTCAATGTCAT
>JAOEGS010016574.1:45958-93931 GCA_025447755.1 Corythornis vintsioides | reverse complement strand
CTCCTTGAATATCTCCAGGGATGGGGCCTCAACCACCTCCCTGGGGAGCCTGTGCCACTGATCCACCACCCTCAAGGCAAAGAACTTCTTCCTGATATCCAGTCTAAATCTACTCTTCTCTCATTTAAACCCATTACCCCTCGTCCTTTCACTGCAGGCCCTTGGAAACAACCCCTCTGCAGCCTTCCTGTAGTCCCCCTTCAGGTACCAGAAGGTGGCTATAAGGTCTCCACAGAGCCTTCTCCAGGCTGAACAGCCACAGCTCCTTCAGCCTGTCCTCATAGGAGAGGTGTTTTAGCCCCCTGATCATCTTTGTTGCCCTCCTCTGGACCCACTCCATCAGCTCCATGTCTTTCCTATGTTGAGGGCTCCAGAACTGGATGCAGTACTCCAGGTGAGGTCTCATCAGAGTAGAGGGGCAGAATCACCTCTCTCCATCTTCTGGCCACACTTCTCTTGATGCAGCCCAGGATGCCATTGGCCTTTATGGCTGCAATTGCACTGCTGGCTCATGTCCAGCTTCTCATCCACCAACACCCCCAAGTCCTTTTCTGCAGAGCTGCTTTCCATCCCCCAGCCTGTACTGATAGTGAAGATTGTTCCCACCCAGGTGTAGGACTCTGCATTTAGTCTTGTTGAACTTCATGAAGTTCCCCTGGACCTACCTCACCAGCATATCCAGGTCCCTCTGGATGACATCCCATTCCTCCAGCCTTTCGAAAGTGCCACACTGCTGGTGTCATCTGTGAACTTGCTGTTGGTGCTCTCGATCCCACTGTCAATATCATGAATTAAGATATTAAATAGTACAGGTGATATCCTCTTTGATATCAGTGTGTGGAGGAGTATTCTACAATGCACGAGGCCTCACAACTGGGTCTAATCAACTTGCTTTGTGAGATGGAAATGTGCAATTAGCACTCACGTGCCCCTTAGGAGAGGAAGCCTCAGAGCCAACCCTGCAGCTGCACAGTTCTCTGAGAAAGGCTGTAAAGCAACTGTCTACATTCAGAAATGTTTCTGAGGTTGGTTCTTCCTCCACCAGTGGCAAAACTGGGGCAGAAAGAAATATGTGAGCAGCTGTCTGATTTCAAAGCAGAGCTGTGTGGCAAATCTCAGGTGTCCTACTTTCCCACCCGCCCTCTGCCAACAAGGCCTATTAGATCATCTAGGTAGGTGGCTTGAAGCATTTTTGTGCTTCATGACCCTGACATCTCCCTCTGTTCCACTCTTTTTGGTAGAGTATCCTGTCATCTGTCTGCTGCCCAGTGCCCACGGTCCCTGCACAAACTGGACCACTCGCTGGTACTTTGTGACTGTCGTTGGCAAGTGCAACCGGTTTTGGTATGGCGGCTGTCACGGCAATAGGAACAGCTTTGCAACAGAGGAGGAGTGCATGAGAACATGCCACAGCTCTGGGCGAGTCAGCTCTCTGGGGCACCAGCCCTCTTCTGGCACAGGAGCCCTGCAAGGTCCACACACTGGCTCCCAGTCTCATACAGGGGATGCTCACGGTCAGCAGCAGCCACCCCCAAGAGAGTCTGCAAGTCACAGCCAAGAAAGAAGAGCTCATGGGCACCCCACGCAAGACAGCCACAAACAGGACAGCTGGAGAAGCGAGGTGTTGCCAGAGTCCCTGCCAGGATCTGCTGTGCTGGAGAGCCAGCACTGGAGTGCCCAGCCAAGCAGAGCGGACGGCCTGAGCCAGCTGCGCTTGTGGGAAATGGCCATGCCTGGGCCCTCAGAGACACAGAGCAGCAGAGGCCACCTGTTGCTGCCCCATGAAAGCAGGCAGAGGCACAAGGCTTTTGAAGCATATCATTCCATGACACAGGGATTTGGGCACCAGATGTCTGCAGACTTGTTCCCAACACGGGCTCTGCACAGGTGATGAATTTTTGTTTGTTTGTTTTTGTTTGTTTTCATGTTCTGCCAGCTAGTTGTGAAGCATCAGTTCAACTTCCTCTGGAATGAAAGTGTTGCCCGAGCTGGGACCAACTAACTGGGAATGCCATGCAATGAATCAGCTATATAGGTGGCCTTTTGCTAAATCAAGTTATTCAGACCCTGGAACTATCTGCTGTCTTTTTTTCTTGTCTTCTCTGTGATAGCACTGAGAGCATGGTGTATGAAAAGACTGGGGATCCTGGGGTGTCTGTCCAGGAGGCAGACCAAAAGTGAGAATCCATAGGTGTTTTTTTTGTTCTGACCAACAAATATAGCTGACTCTCTGACTTCAGAACCTTTATCTCAACACTGCATGGAGCAGCACTGGCTTGTCCTAAGGAAGACCTTTAAGATGCAGGGTTTGGGTCAGGATCCAGACAGTGTCACCTTGAAAATTAGAAGTACATAGAGCAGGATCTGAATGTGTCTGCACTGGATCTCCTGAGCTGAACCTAGTTCCTTCAGAAGGGAAGGATTGCAGGAGTCTCTCTTCTTGCAGATATAGCATTCAGTCTGCCTAGAGCAGCCTTTCTGTGTAGGAGAGGGCTCCCCACATGTTGCCTGGTGCATCCACTTAGAACTGATGGTCAGCTGGTCCTGCTTTGGTCATCCAGAGTCATATTAGAGGACCCAGAGGAAAGCAGGAGATGTCCCAATGGAATCACTTTCTCTTTCAGAGCCATCCTGGAGGAATCCAGACCCTCTCTTCTGAAAGCAGCCATGGGACAAAACATCCAGCTGATCTGCAATGGAATGTCTCCCTTCTCCAGAGTGGAGTGGATGAAGGATGGCCGACCAGTCTCCTCTGACAGGTGGGCTCTGCTTCCTTCATTGTAGAGCAGATGGGCTCCTTAGTGGTCAATCTGGGCAATATGCTTGCCTGCTTTCTTTGTAATCTTACTGATAAGAGTCTTACAATCATTAAAAAAAAAAAAAAGGTAGGATAAATAAAATAAAAACTGTTCACCTGGTCTGTGCACAGCAGAAATAGATGTAGCCTACAACAGTATTGAGGTGTTGGCTGATGTTATGGGGCAGAACAGATACTGTCCCCTAACAAGGCACTGGTGGAAGCTGACATGCAGTCATAGAGGTAGTAGTATAGAGTTAGTGAAAGAGTGTTAGGGTAGTGGTAAAGAAAAATGTCTCTATTGAATTCATCTTGGGACAGCACCAAGTCACTAGTCCAGTGTGAATTAGCCAAATAACTTGGCATGCCTCTGACTGGAAGTTTCTGGCACTCAGCTACCATTTTTTTAAATTACTTTTTTAAGCCTGTCTTCCTGGGAAATCCTTTTCTAGCAGCATTTTGGAAGCAATCACTTTGTATTATGAAAATCACAGCTAAGAAAAGCCCAGTTAAACCTTTCTGGTTACAGATGACTGCTGGGCATCAATCTCCTGCCTGGAAAGGCAGTTTGTCTCCTCGTAGAAAAGGTTGCTCAAAGCTGTTCCTTGTTTTCCCATCTCAGTTTCATCTCTGTTCCTAACCTCCTTTCTGCCACAGTTATTTTGCTTGCCTTTGACCTCTGTGTAGTCGACAGGGTTTTGGTTTTTTTTCTAAGCTGGGCAGGGCACTATGCAGTGATGGTTTATGTAACATCAGCAAGAAGGTCCATTCTGCCTTGGCCAGTTGCTCTCCGTGGCCAGGCAGAGGCAGCTAATCCTTGCTCCTGTTGCAGGCACACCTACCAGTCTGACAGCTCCTTAGTGATCAGCCACGTCAAGCCGGAGGATGCAGGGACTTACACGTGCCTCGTTTCTGACGGGAGGACAGCGAGCCGACACATTCGGTTACAGATCACAGGTGACTTGTCTTCCACCCAAGACCAAAGAGGTAGCCCAGGGCTCCTCGTTAACAGTTGTTGACAACAGGAGCAATAACTCCAGCTGCAGGAGAAAACTTCTGCTGCTGCCACACTGTGCTAGCAGCATTGCCTTCACTCCATGTCAATGGTGTTCTAAGAACCAGTCTAAGTAATTGGTCTCCTCCACTGCAGAGGTGCCAAGAGGGAGTGTGAAGGCAGCAGGGCTTCTTCTGGTATTGCCTCATGATAAAGCCTCAGCCCTAAAATGCTTCTTCCCTGGCAGAGCCACCCTATAAATGAAGCTGTGGCTTACCTGTAACCTGCCCCATTTCCAGCACAAGGAGCATGTCTTCCTCCCTGAGGCCCGTCAGCTGCTTCCTGATCCCATGAAAGAGACAACAGAAAAGAGGGGTTTTCTGCAGTTTCCTATGTTCTCCATCTCACACTATAAAATGACAAGTCTGCCAAAGCTGTCTGTGCTGGTGCATTTATGTTTTGTGTTTTGGCCCAACAAGTCCTGCTGTGTAACAAACAGTTCCCTGTTCTGAAAAATATGCCTTATTCAAGAAACAAAAAGAAACAAAGAAATGAAATACTGTCTCAAAAGATGGGCCAGCAAGGCACTCTGTAGCCTTCGATCTCTGAAGCGCGCTTTGTCGCAGCAGTGGCACATGGGGCAGAAGGCATTGTGGCCTAAGGGGTGCTGCAACATGTTCACTGACAGAGGAGAGAAAGGAGTCTAAAATTGCTTGCCTGCAGGTCTGTGACTCTCATTAGCAGACAGCGCAGGCTTACTGCACTAGTCAGCCAGAAAACAGATGGCTGAAGGGCTCTTTGGCTTCAGTTCAGTAAGCTCTCCCAAGCTCATAGAAACCCTACGCAAGAGGTCACAGCAAGAAGTGTTCTTTTATTCACATATGGCATTTTATTTTGAATAGAGTACCAGGGTGCTGTTCTGTCAGAGGGTGAGAGAGGTCAGGTCCTTCACAAGGAAAATCAGCAGCATCGAGAACTATCCAGAAGCAGGAAGGTTGTACAGGCAGCCAGTTCCTCTGTGCATCAGCAACTCACATACAGGTAAGTTCACGTACAGCAACAGTTTGTCCACCATGTCCAGCTGATGAACCATATGGCATCTCTTCATGTAGAAAAGCTGAAGATTGGAAAGGTCCTGGGTCAGCTGTTCTGGGGCACTGTTGGGAAGCAAGCAGCATTGAACGGCTGACAACGGGGATGGGAGAAGATCCCAGTCACAAGCTGTCTTCTTTCCTCCCTGAGGGTCTCTTGCAAGTAGCATACTCTGAGCAAAAATGCACAGGGAGCCTGACAGCAAAGGAGCTGGGTTCAACTGAAAGTAGAAATACCAGGGGCAGCATCCTTAGCTGTTCAAGTTAGTGTAGGCAGAAAAGGAAACCTGTTCTAGAAAAAAAGCAAAGCAAATAGGAACTGTTTAGCACAAAATAGATACATGTATATGAAAAACAAAAATCAAAAAACCCCAAAATACCCTCCCGAAACAAAAAAGCATGTTATTTTAACCCCCACCTAATTATTTCAAATATTTGACTGGTTTGACTCAAAGCTGTCTCCTTGCATACTGGGTGGTGTATTTTTTATCTTCTTGCATGGTTTTGGGGGTTTTGTTTTGTGGGACAAAAAAGTGTACGCATTTATTTATGTCCTAAATGCAGCATGTTGGGGTTTTATATTAAATGGGACCATGATCTGATCCCTCCTTTCTTTTGAGTTTACAGCCTAAAACACAGCCAGTTTGACTTCCCCAGCAACCTTCCTAGCAGCTTCTGCCTAAAAGCAGAAAGAAGTGAATCACTGAATTAAGAGCATTGAATTAAGGCTCTTTGGTTTTGCTTTTTGAGATCAAGAATTCAGGTCAGAGAATGAGGGTGGGGGAGCTGATGTTCTATTTGACTCTGGGAGCATCCCTTCTACATGGTGTTTAGCTGTAGTTATGAGAGAGCAAAGAGCATGAGGAGATGGGTGCTGTGAGAGTCAGACCTTAGCCTTCCTGATGCATGAAGTGGCTGGCCAGCTCCTGGGCCTTGTGTGAAGTCAGGTGATTGCAATGAGCTCTTTACAAACCCCACCAAAAAATCTACACGTTTTTGTGAGCTACCCTGGGGGAAGCTTGTTTGTTGTCCTTTCTGGGACTTTACACCTTTTGCTGTGTGCTCGTGGTGTTAACGCTTCTTGAGCTGTTATCCAGAGGGATGCTATAAGCAGCAGGGCTGCTGTCTCTAAAGGGTTAAACTGGCTGGCAGGAGTGCAGCACCAAGCTGTGCTGACCTGGAGCAGAATTTGACTGAGGCTGCTCTTTTCTGAAAGTTGAGAGTGAATGTTGGTAATGACAAGTACCAGAGCTCTGGTGGGAGTACAGATACCATCCTTTACATTTGGAGGCCAAAAATACAGCCTGTGATTAAAAAAGCCTGGTGCTGAAGGACAAATGCTGAATGAGGAAGTTTCTACATCATTTGCTGTACTTTTGGGCTTTGCAGATTGAGAATGGATAAGAGTGAGCCCTCAGTAGTGGAGGCCAATGTTGGGGAGAGAGTCAGACTGCCCTGCGCAGTGGAAGCATCGCCAGCTCTCACCATTGAGTGGCAGAAAGATGGGCGTCCCCTCTCCTCTCCCAGGTGAGCTCCCAGGTGGCCCCACCATATCCCCAGGCAGGTTCATGTGGAGGAGAGCCCCTGCCTTGCCTTGCCTTGCCTTGCCTTCCCCTCCCCATCTCCTGCCTGAGAGAATGGAGCTGCTGGCTGTGCAGCCGGGGCCCGGCCTACCTTGTGCTGACCAGCTTCCTCTGCGAGGGCCAGACCGTGCTGCTTGACTGCCCAGATGTCCCTCACAGATCGAAGTTTGGACATTGAACCCCTGAGTGAACAGCTCAGGGTCTACAAGTGAATTAAAGCTGAAATTTGTTCTTCTACAAGATTAGTAAAAAGAGGACACCTGGCAAGCAAATGTACTAAAAAGCAGCAGGACTGTGAGCCAAGGCAGAGGTTCCATAGTCCCTGCAGTGAACTTCCACAGCTATTGGTGTGATTCCCCTGCAACTCCCCTCATCCTCTGCTCCCAGAAAACTGCTCTAGCAGAGAGCTTTTTTGCAGTCTGCAGCACTGGTGCTGGGATTTGTGGGTCAGGGGTAGCATTACAAATTGAACTGAACTGCTGCTAAGCCTTTGCTCGGTGTTACTACAAAGTTGTGCACAAGGCTCAGCTTCAGTTCTGGTGGCTGGAGTCCCATCCTGACCCAAGCAGAAGCTGAGGGGCTTTCTGGTTTTGTTCCCCAGACACAGGCAGCAGTCAGATGGGGCCCTGGTGATCAGCCGGGTCAGCTCTGAAGATGCTGGCTTCTTTACCTGCATTGCCTCCAATGGACATGACCAGGACCAGCGCCAAGTCCTGCTACGGCCTCTAGGTACGTCACGTCTGACACGCCTATACACACACCCATGTGTGCAGGCAAATGGGAAACAGGGTAGTGTGGGTTTCTTGTCTGGCCCTGCTTCTTAGCTTTGCACCTAATACTTAACAGGCAGCTTGAAGGCAAGGGAAGAGCAATTGTTTTACCCAGTGAAAATGTGTGTCTAGTAGATTGTGGTGCTCCAGGTAGCTGAGAAGAGGGACAGTGAAAGTGAATCCCAGGGCCCTGTTTCTCAGACAGTGGTGTGGAATGAGTATAGGAGCAAGAGGAACTAAGGAGATAGTTCTTCTCTGCATGTGACGTGCTTGCATCCAGATGAAGGAAGAAGCTCTTTGAGGCCTCTGCTACTTTGGCCCTTGCTTAGGCCAAAGACCTGAGGAAATCCTCATTCCCCATAGCAGCCACAGCATGGCTCCAAATATGCTGTTCCAGGGCCTAGGGACTTGTACCTAATCATAGCATAAGGCAGACTTTTCCCATGAGGGAATGCTTCTACTACCCGGAGCAGCATGGCATTGTCTTCCTGCTAACAGTTATTTCCCTTCTGGTCTAGGAGAGCTGAGGATCACTGGTCTTCTGCCAAGCATCACAGTACCTGAGGGAGGGACTGCTCAGCTTCACTGTATGGTGACTGGCAACAATGTGAATATAAGGTGGTCAAGGTGAGCAAAAAATGAGACAGAGCTTCCTGGTCCTTCCGTTCCCAAACCTCAGCATTCACCCTTCAAATAACAATGCAGGATACCTGTCAGTTTAAGGGAGAGGCCCACACTTGTCAGCCCCAATTAGCATCACCTACCTTTTTCTCAACAACTTGGCTATTAGCCAGAAATCCTGGGCAAGATCCCTGTGCAGTATGGTGGTCACCAAGTTCATGTTGCATCCAAATGAGGAGGAAGGCAGATGTTAAGCTAAGATTTCATGGAGTTCAGAAGGGTTCCATGCTGGAAAACTAGTGACAATATAATACCAAAACCTAAAATGAGTCATCAGGGGATGGTCCTTTAGTTGGTCCTTATAAAACTCTGCCTAACCTAGCAAATGTTTTAGCCCCTACAACACTGACTTTTCTCACAGCTTCCTCCTGCAAGAGTTTCTTCCCTCTTCTGTCAAGTGGGAGCAGAGGAGATTTTTCAAGTGTTTTAGTAAAGGAAAAGCTGTGTTCTCTCAGTGCTTTACAGAGGAACTAAATTTATGCAAGTGTTTGGTGGGGGGTTTTCCCCTATTTGAAAATAATCATTTCTATTTTGGATCCTTCTTGGAAAGGCTCCAAAGAGATGGATTGGTAATTGTTTAAATCTTTCTGGTCCAAGGGGTAGGACTGAAGCAGGCCATCTCACAAAGAGAGCTTTTCTTCCATACCAGTTGTATTTGAGTGATGCAAATTTCAGGGTCTGAATGAAGCCCTTTTCAGTGAAACAAATTTCATTTATTTGGTAGTTTGTAGTTCAGGCAGTCTTCCTGTGGGGACAGAGTATTCCAGGAGGATCAGAACAGACACAATCTTGCTGGTATTTCAAACTTCTTTTTTTTCAAATGAACTTTTAATGGAGAGGAACATTGCTCACTCCCCCATATGTTCCTCAAGCAGTATGTGCTGCTATCAGTGCCAGCCAAACAAGCACTGCCAGACCACAACCTGGAGAGAGGGAAGGACACCCTGGATTTTCTCTTAGTTCCTCAAACCTCAAAAATGTGTAAAAGCAGAAAGGTCAGTATCTATGTACAGAGCACATAGCGTAGCTACCTCCCATGCAGACAGTGGGCTAATTGAAGCCCCCTTAGGGGGGCTTAGGCTCGTGTTACTGCCCAATTACAGATGCAGGTTATGGCTAAAGACAGTTTCTTCTTCCTTTCTGCTCAATTTGTAAACATGTACCCTTTTCACAAAGCACCGGTTCCTGAAGAGCACAGTGAGCTCCTTTAACCCCCAGGGGTGGGACTAGTGCTACAGAGTGTTTTCCACCACAGGAACGGAGTCCCCATGCAGGCAGATGGCCACCACATCCACCTGTCCCAGAATGGAAGCTTACTCATAAGCAACGTTCAAGTGGCTGATGAAGGATCTTACACGTGCAGTGCCTACAGCAGCAGCAGCTCTGTCAGTGCCAGCACAGAGGTGAAAGTCCTGAGGAGCAGGGCTAGCAGTGAGTACAACTTGGCCTCCCTCCATCTTGGCTGCCTTTAGCAGTCTGCTCATTGCATGTGCCCATCCACCACCAACCTCAGGCTTTGAGGAGCAGCAGGATTCTCGGAGTTGTGCTCCCTGAGGAGCCCTCCTTTTCCCTGGAGCAGAAAAGGAGGATAGTGAAACCCTCCTCCTCCCCATCCAGCCTCCAGGGTGCTGGGAGCTTAATTAACTTACTGAGGCCAAAATGCTGTAGTTGGTTGACCCAACAGTTGGCTGCAAGATCTGTATTTGGACTTCGGACACCATCCAGCTGGCTTTACGCAGGGTGTAGAGCAGTCTCTCCTCAGGAACTCAGTCCCAGACACTGCATTTTCCTCCTGTATCTCATCCCAGAGGTCAGTTTCTCCTCACCGTTGATGTCCAACTAAATGGAAGACAATTCCCTTAGAACAGGCACGGTGGAGAAAGCAGTAACTTGCTGTGTCTGTTGGGAGGGGCAACACCACCTGAGGCTAAGCCCTGGCACTGCACTTACAGCTGCTTCACCTTCTGCTTGGCTGCAGCTCCTGTGAATCCTGTCGTGGACCGGAGCAGAGAGTGCGTGGACCAGCCACACCTGGCCAACTGTGACCTGATCCTGCAGGCCCAGCTCTGTGGCAATGGATACTACTCCAGCTTCTGCTGTGCTAGCTGTGCTCGCTCCCAACCCCAGGCCAGCTCTCCTCACCACCACGGGTGACAGACACCTTCCCTGGCCCCAGGAAACTGCATGTGACTGGTTATGAGACTGGAAGTCTGAACTCTGCTGCATTAAACTGTTCTGGGAGCTCTGCCCTTCTGGAAAGCTCGAGGGTGGATTGAGCAGAGCATACTAGTAGGTGTAACTGTTCAAAGGTGGGAGACCCACCACCCTCAAGTTTATTGCAAACTCCTTTTTTCTCCTGCCCTCTATGCCTTGCTGTAGCTAATCCATCCCTTCACTTAAGGGTAGCTGCTGTCACTGAAAGAAGAAGAAGATACTTGAACTGTCAGGATAAGGATGCTGTGACTTTAGAGAAGGCAGAAGCATGAAAGAGTCAGAAACCAATTCTTCACAGAAGAGAGACAATGTGCATTAAAAAAAGTCTCTGAAGTGTTTGAAGACAGGCCTGAACATTAGGGGTAAGTTAGGTGAATATACCAACACATCACCTGTTCAGAGATGTCACAGTTTAAATATCCCTTGCTCCAGAAAAGCTCAGCAGATTTAATTTGGGGGAGGTGAATAGTAGGCACAGAGCAATACATACATGTAGCAGCCTTTGATGTGCTAGAATATACCTCCCAGTGATCTACTGCAGTCTGTTACACCCAGGAAGCCTGGCTTTGCATGGGGTCTGGGCTCTTTCCTGCTGCTATGGGCTAACAAATGAGGCCTTCCAGATGCAGGGCAGCTAGAGCTGAAAAGCAGCCTTTGTTTCAAGGCTATCAGAGAGTGGTAGTGAGGGTGTATGTGAGAGTCTGAAAGAGAAAGTCTTGGGTATTGAGGGGTGTGGGAGTGGAAGTGAGGTTAAACCAGGAAAAGCCCTTCAGTATCTCAAAATGGAATCATTTCTGAGCAAAAGCTTTTTTTGTTTAGTTTCCACAGTATTGTTTTGCCTTCAGCATGAGCCCTAACAGACCCCCTCTTCCTCATTCCAAACTCCCTGCTGAGACTTGGATGGGTTAATTCTAATTATTAGCACCATCACCCCTTTCTTATTTGCATAGATGTGGCTAGAAACTAGTAGCCTGGTGTGTGGTGTTGATGGTTTTGTTGAGGGTGAAGGATTGGCTTTCTCAGTGTGGCTCTCAGTGCCTCCTGATGTCTCTCTTTGCCTCCCTCCCCTTTTTTTTTCTGCCTCTTTCTTTTTTTCCTATCACTCTAGCCCCCTTCCTCATCTCTGTCCCTTTTTATCTCTCTGCACCTTCTCAGGAGCACATTTAGGAGTGAGTTGTGCTTCTATCAGACCCTTCTGTCCCAGAATAAGCAGCCTGTCCAGTAATATCCTTTTCTCCTGTGTCAGAGGCTCTAGTTTTAGACTATTTAAATCTTCTGCATAGTCAGCTCTCACTGAAGCTGTCTGGTTAAGCAAGATGTGTGGCCAGAAAGCACTTACCAAGACTCATGTGGGGGTTGTAACAACCACCTGTGTTCTGATGGGCAGCACTGAAGGTGCAGTCACTGCTTTAAATACACATTATCACCATAACCATTAATTCTAGAGTTCTACAATAGATTGTAGGAAGGTCATATCACCTTTAATGTTATCTCCAGAGCAGGGGAAGGTTGTACCTATACTGGCCTGTTTTCAGCTGTGACAGTATGGAGCTAACAGCATAAGCTACAGCTGCTTGCTTTCCTATTACAAATGTCTACAAAGATTTGCTTTTTTTGAAAGCAGGAAAAAACAAAAATATTGGTACCAATTCACATACATTGGGAGTGTAGATCATACTATTCACATCATACTGAAAACAGGTTATAAGCAGTAAAGAAAAAATGTCCCAGTTTTCTGAGACTCGCTCTACTTACCTGGCACTGGAACCAGCTGGTGAGCTCCTGGGCTCATGCCAAACAAAGGGAACATTTCTTCCCCTTCAGTTTACAACATCTGACTTTTCCTTCTGGCTTAACCAACCTGGTGCACGTAAGAGTGCAGGGAGAACTAGTCCAACCAACAGGGTAGAAATGAGGTCACTGGAAGAACAGGAAAGGAGCAAAAATACAGCTTTCTCATACAGCTTCACACCTTTTACTAGTAAAGAAAAATGAAGTGAGTTTTCCTTTTTTCCCTGTGGATTTCATATTTGTTCCTATGTAAATATGCAATGTTAAAAATTAGAGTGATATAAAACCCAGAATCTGCTGGTTTTAGTAAAGCCCTATATTTTAGAGCTTTAAATATTTTACTGGTCACAAGAGTAGTTGCAAGTTCAGTCTTGAAGTTGAAGATAGCCCAGCACGGTGTACAAAAACGAAGTGTTAAGATACTGCTATTAAGCTTTGAGGGTGGCAAGCAGGGCTCCTCTACAGCCACCTCATAACAGGGACACCACCCAGAAGGGAAATGCTGAAAACTGAATAGGAGGGAGAAATAAAGCTTTCACAGACAGCACTTCTACCACCAACATTTATTTCTGTTAAAGCAGATTATAAATCATCAGTACAAATATATATAACTTACATTTGCTTGTAAGGCCAAAGTTTAAAAGTAAAGTTAAAATGAGATGGTTTTCACAAGTCACCAGAGGCAGAAGAACCTGGACCAGCTGCAGCCTTAACCACTTTTCACAAATCAGTGGGGGGGAAAAAAAAAAAAAACAACCCAATAAAAACAAGTTAAAAATCTCTAAGATCTAGTGACATAGACAAACATAAAATGGTTTCCCAGGTAGTCCCAGGAAGTAGATATGATTACAGTAAGTTGTCACAGTAGTGTTAAAACCAATAGATTAAGACAAAGAAACTGCAGCAAAACATGAAAGGAGAAAAAAAAAACAAAAACAAAGACCAACATACTATATAGAATATGTAGTTTGATTCCCATACAAACCAGTAAATTTTCCCCATGGTTTCCAAACCATGACAATACTGTTCTTTAATTTTATTTATTTAAAACTACAATATAATGACTTATTGGTTGTGATTGTTGTTGCAATATGCTACTTACAATGAACAGATACAAGAACAAGCTAGAGCCCCTTTTTCCACCCCCCCAAATATTACTTACAATAAGAATCAGAGATAAATCAATCTTATGTACAATTTCTTACATCCAACCCCCCCTTTTTTTTAACCTTTGGCAAGATTACTTACAACTCATACAGCTTTTAATATCCAACTATTTAAAATATTCTAAATGCATAAAAATAAAGATTTTGGCTTTACTTTATTCTTTACATATAATATTCACTTTGTTACTCAAAATGGAAGCTCAACTTTTTCCACAAGCCTAGCTTTTGCCAGGGTGACAATCTCCTACCCATCTCCACCCCTTTTTTTCCTGAGGGGGAACATCCACGATTCACAGGGCATCAGAAGAACAGAGTGGAACACCTGCCTTCCTTTCTGTGAGATAACTGCTGTTTCTGCAGAACAGGCTTTGGGACTGGGTCCATTTGACTTCCAGCTTTCCAAGTGAGGAGGGACTGCAGACTGGGGTGGCTCCAGGATTCCTTCTAAGAACTGCCCATTAAATTCTCTGTATCTTTATCTCCTCCCCATAACCGCTCCCTCTTTCTAACCCATTTTTCTTGGTTTAAAGGGACCTTTGGGATTATCAAAGCAAACCAATCAGAAATAGTCCCCTCTCCTCCCTCAGTGTACAATTTATCCATCACCCTCCCACCCCCCCATAGGGCTGCTTAAAGTTCAATCTCAAATGTCTTCTGTAGATCGCTGGAGAAGGGGTTAGTCGGAGAGGGGTTAGTGCGCTGCTTTACCTTGCTCTCCAGGGCCGCCCACTGTGCTTCAAAGGGGTCCACCTGCGGAGCCGCGGCGGCAGCCTGGCAGTGCTTGTCCTCCGCGGCCCATCTGCCGCCGTCGACGCCGTTGAAGGCTGCCGAGCCGTTGTGCTGCGCGGGGGGCGTGAAGAAGGGGCTGGATGTAGCGCTGTTGCTTTCGTACTGGGGGACCGTCTGCTGTTTGATCAGACTGGGCGACTGGTGCGGGTGGGCCGCTGGAGCGTGGCTGGCAGTACCGAAGACGTTGGCTACCATCTGGGAAGGTGTGATGCCAACCACTGGCACGCTCGGGGCTGCGTAGGTCATCCCGTTCGCTACAGCATAGGGCTGAGCTGGAATAAATGCTGGCTGCATGGGCGGTACCACACCCACCGGCACAGGCTGAGGCGCAATGAAGGTGCTGACTGGGAAAGCTGGCGCTGACTGGGAAGTTGCTGGAGGAGGTTGGAGTAGTGGCTGAGGGGCTGGGGCTGGCTGCTGCTGGGCTCTGACAGTCTTTGAGACCTCTTCCAACCAGCGGTCTGCCTCTGAGGGAGTACGTCTGTGATTTCCTTGGAAGAGACTTGGTGAGGCTGCACCTGACGAAGTGCCACTCCATTCGGTGCCTGGGAAGGAAAGCACAGGAAGGTCACTGATATTCCCACTCCCCACCACTTATCAGTTAGAAAGGCTGGAGAACGTAGACAAGAACAGACAGGCCTCCTCCCTCCATAGCTGAATAACTGCTACCAACACTGGAAGCATCTTTGTGCATCCACTACGCTGCTCTGTTACTGGAAGATACTGGTCAAGAAGGGGCCAAGCAGAGAATTCCTGCTTCACTAAAATGCAGATTATATTTTTTTTCTGTCTGCATAGCAGATGTGGTTTTAGGTGCTGGAGGAGAGCTGCTGTCTCCCACTCATAACAGTGGCAATGATCTAGTCTGTAACCACTAATTCTGCTAAGCAGGAAGGCTCAGTTTCTAAATGCACAGCTCAGGAGTGTTGCACTATTAGAACACGAAGCTATAAGAAACTGTTTTTTAAAGACTTGTTTGCTCTGTTTCCTACATTAAGGCTTTATCCTCTAAAGGACAGTAATAGAGCAGTACTGGGACTTCAAGACAACATTCCTTTTTCTGTCCCATACACACTAAAGTGTGAGTACTCAGTACTATGTGTGAACACTTCAGGCACTACATCTAAACAAATGGACTATATGATATGTAATCTGTACTTACTATGGCTCCTTTATATTCTTCCTTCATCTCCACTCACTCTTCCTTTACTCTTTTCACATGTAACTCAGGCTGTTAATATCCAAAACTCTTTCACAATAGTCTAGCATGTTAGACTATTCTTCTATAAAACCATCTCTAACTCATTTATTTTCAATGATTTAAAAAAATAACAATTGAAAAGACTCATCACTTGCATTCCTCCCACAGTTTCAAAACTATCTCCCCCCAGCTGAATTCTGGTTTTTCTTCTCTCTACAGTTTAAAATTCTCTTTGCTTCCCACAGGGCCTTGACAGATTTCCAGTGCACTGAGAAAAGCAACCAGAAATGCTAGAGATGGCTCTGAGTGCTTTGGAGATGTGGAAAACTGTTACTGCTCTGATAGTCTTCAGTCAGCCTGAACTAGTTAATTGCCATTTAAAGATCAGTTTACTGTTGTTTTTACAGTGGGAACTGTTGGAGGCAGAGCTTAGGGACTTTCTTATGAGGGAAGACTCACTGAAAATGGTTCTGGTACTTTTATAAGGCCAAGTAGAAGCCACTGTTTCACTAGCCAAGTTTTCTATTTTTGAGTTGGGCTTACACCAGGAAGTGCTGTTAGTTTGACTGTAGCCTTCTAAGCATGTGTCCACATGGGTGACAGCCATCTGCAGTACCACCTTACCTTGTATATTGCTACAGGCAAGGACTGAAAGGACAGACTACTACTACTAATTAATCAGAAGAAATGAACCTCTAATGTCTTTAAGCAACTGACTTAATCTCTCCCTATATATGTTAGCAGCAAGAATGCACGAAAATTATGTTGGGTACACAGATTCTTTCCCCTTCATCCCCAAACACAATGTCATTACTTCCTTTTTAAGCACTGGATTTTCTAAGATGCTGCCAAAATACGACTCAGTCCAGCTTATAGACCCAGAGCCACCAAGTTCATCCTCTTCCCTCCCTTTACTCATGCAAAAGGCGACTACTTCCGACGTTTGTTACACTTCCTTCCACTAGCCCTTAAGTGCCCCTGACAATTGTCTCGAGGGCTCAATTATGGGTTTTGATCCAAGTTCTCATAGCAGTGCACTGGCTCTACTTCCAATCTTACCAGCAACCATGGCTGCAGCTCCAGTATTAGCAGCAGGAGCATGAGCCCAAGGATTGGTTTCACGAACTGGCATAGCTGTGGACACTACAGCAGCTTGGGATGGTTTAGCAGCAAGCACACAGAAGGCAGAGGCAGTGACATTAACTAAAATGGGAGCAGACAACATCAGTGGAATTAATTCATGCAAGGCATGCACGTGACTGGAATATTAGTGAGCCATGTCATATCTATCAACGCACGACGATTTCGATGCTCCCACATGACAGCAGTTTGTGTAAATTAGCCAAACTGGACTGGAAGTTGATAAAGCTCCTAAACTCCAGTTCACCAAGCCAATGTTTGTTAACAGATGTGTGAGATGGTGGATTTGTGTGTATTTGATGAGACTCTGAGTGCTGATGACACACTCAAGTTAAATTTGTTGTTTTTATAGAGGAGAGAGCGGTCTCACCAGCAGTTACTGTATGATTAGATTCAAAAGAACAGATTTTAGATGCAAAGTAACAATAACTAAATTTAACAATGAGAGGTTGTTTTTTCACACAACTTGTATAAAGCATATCAGTGAAATGAAGAATAGAGGCTGGTACAAGGTCTGTAGTTGGCATCTCTCCACAACATATCTAAAGAGTTTCTGTGAAAAAACAGCAATCATGTGGTGGCACAAAAATCTCTTCCCTTGTGGGCTTTGGTTCCTGTGACACACAGTTGGTAAGGTTTTTGCAATTCAGGAGGCAGAATGTTAAAACAGTCATTATCTCAAAGCCAGTCCTTTTTACAACTGTCGTGTGGTAGGTGCATGAACTTTTGGTTAAAAACAAAAATACATAAAAACTAAACAGACAAGATGAACAAAGCAGGAGTTATTCCCCCGAAATACTGATTACAGGACTTGTACAAGAAATTAAGACCATGTGTTACCAGAAAGCAACATCATGTACATTCAAGCCTCATCCACCAGGACCACAGCATGCAGAAAACTACCACCACCACCAACCACAACCACCACCACCAACCACAACCACCACCACCAACCACAACCACCACCACCAACCACAACCACCACCACCAACCACAACCACCACCACAACCACCACCACCAACCACAACCACCAACCACAACCACCACCACCAACCACAAACAAAAAACCCACAAACCAACAACAAAAAAATCACAAACCTTGAAGAGCAGGAGACTGTGGTGCAACTACTGTCACTGGTTTTGTCATGGGGGCCGAGGAGAAAGGATCTTCTGATGGTGTGCTGAAAGCACTGGTGATCTGAGAGCACAGGGCACTAATGCTGTCCGTTTCCCCCTCCACCTCGGGGACTAAAATGTATACAAAACTCATTACATTGGAAGCTTGAAAGATACAGAAACAATTTAGAGATACCAGTGTGAAACTGAAATATTTAATGAGCTCCTTATGTCCTAAAGTTCCTCCCAGTGGTTTGTATAACAGATTTTTTTTTTTAATATATTAGTGTTAGAAGACCTGACCTGAAATAGAACAGCACATTAGTGTCTTCTGTGACTAAGCTAAGAGGGCAAGGAGATCAGAGTTCCAGATTTGCTGTTCCTCTATGTTAATGCAAGAGGATGTTCATTTCAGAAAATAAAAGGGTTTTCTATAGCTTTAGTAGAGATCTAAATCTTTCAGTATTAAAGTGCTAAACATATCAAGGATTTGGCAGTAAGATTTGTCATTCTGTGAAATGAAAATACTTATGCAAGATTTAAGTGTTCCAACAACAGCCTTCCACAGTAACTAGATGGAGTTTAAACGTGCTGACAGCAGCGCAGAGCGGCAGGTTCAGCCCAGAGTTAGAACGTTAATTGCACCAGTTCAGCAGCAGCTGAAGGCCCTCACTCCCGGGGCAGAACTATGAAAGGCAAAAGCTCAATGTTCAAACACAATGGGCACACAGTTTTAAACCAAGTATCAGCACAATGCTGATACAGTAACATCTGGAGTAAAGCTGCCAACTTACCGGATGCTCTCATTATTTCTAATTGCACTGCTTTTCAAAAGTACAGATCATCAGCCCTTCATTGCACAGAAGTGACATCATTAAGCAAAATAACAGGCATCATGAAGCGCAAATAATATAAAAAGCATAAGGTGTCTGGACATAACATGCATCGTATCTAAAACTGGGGGGGGGCATGCCCAAAACATGGGTTCTTTGAGGGATATTCCCATACAGCGCATACGGTGGGACAGGAAGCAGCAGTGGCACCCATGGGTGGGAACACGCATCAGAAATCTTCTGAATCATTAGAAACTCACTGAGTATTAAGTCATTAAAAACTAGTGAGAATCACTAGTGAGCAGTGCTTTATTACTGTAAAACTGATAAACTCAGTGCTGGTCTTAAAGCACAGGTAACCAAATGAATTTTACAAGAGAAGTCAGACTCGGTATTTTTGAAGTTTTGCCTTGGCCACAGTAATTTTTACTTAAAAGTTTAGAACCCTAAAACTTGCTCCACTGCCAATTGAAAGTAGGACTGGCCTGCAGGAAAACCTAGCTAAAGGGATTCTAGGACATCACGCAAGGTACTGAGCACCCCAGGTGTTTATGTTGGGAAGACTCCACAAACCCCCACTAGCATCAAGTGGAAACTGCAGCACACATCACTGACACAGCCAGCAGTACCATCTAAGGAGTAAAGGTTCTTTTAATGCGAGGTGAAAAGCTGTTGCTCTGAAAAAGAATAACTCAGGCAGGCAGAAGGACAGACTGCAGAAAAGCATCACATGATCCCAGGCCAAGTGGTTATGGTCTCAAAGGGAGTTCTCTCAACATGCCCTGGCATCTTGAAGTGGAGTAACTGGTTCAATGACTCAGAAGAGCCAGCACCTACTAATTCAGCAGCACACTGCAAGGTGTGCTCCAATACTTTGGAGAGCGGTTAGAACTGTTTTGTCTTCTGTATGTGAACAGCACATTTTAAATTCTTGACTATTCCCAAAGAAGTTTTCTGATGTGGTGATGTTTGTTCATGAGAAACGAGCCACATGAGGCAGGAAGAAGGATTTACTAGAAAACAGGGAGTTGTTTGAAGCCACAGAGAAGAAAAGAAGAAAGGGACAATGTTTCATTGGAACCATTTGGTTTTACCTGCGTTTTTCATGGGGAAATCAGTCTTCCTTTGCACTGTTGAAGGCAGCTCATTTATTCGCAAAGACAACTGGCGTTTGAAAGGAGACATCTTTTGGCTAAGAGCAGGGAAGCCCCTGAAAGACCCTTGTCTGGCAAGCTGTTCTATAGGGGCATGCCTCCGTGGAATAGCGTGGGGATTGCTCGTTTCTTTATCCAGAGAGGCAGCAACTTCAGCAGTAGGAGAGGTTGGTGAGCCAGTAGAGGGGGCAGTATTGTTTGGTGCAGCACTTGGTGCTACTGTTTTCACTTCTGTTTCAACTGCTGGAGGAAATAGGGTGAGGTTAGAAGAGTAAAACACTGTTCAACTGCCTGCCCCTTACTCCCATTTGTTTTGAAAAGAGAAATTGCAGGAATCCACATAAATACTGTTCCAGATGAGTTCCCAATACCACAGCAAAAAAAAGAGCATCTGTATACCTTCACTGCCTTCACCATATCACTTAACATACCTCCTGCCTCCAAAGCAAAGCTTACCAAGACTGGCCACTTCGTAGACATAATGACCTTCCATATGGATTCTTTCCAGCTATTCCTGAGACTTCATCTCTAGAAATACTTGCTATTCATTTGCCATTCAGAATTTAAAGTGTGTTGCATGTTTGAGACCTTCACTTTGCCTCACACAGCACTAAAAGTTTTATTACAAATTGCATTAAGTGATTTAAGGTGGCATTGCTCAGCAGCAGCAGGGAATAGAACCCAGCTCGAGGACCTTCTTCTAAAAGCCATCCTCCTAGCCCTGCAGAATGAGCAGCAGTAGCCAAATGGACTGCACAAGTTCCAGCAGGCCAGAGGCAGCAGCAGCATGCAGCAGGTGAGGCTGTGTTCAGCACCCAGGCTGCAGCTCCCCAGCTTCTCCAGCAAGTACATTCCAGATAGATGGCAGATCCAGCCTCCCAGCTGACAGACCCTGCTAACCAGCCACATTTACACTGTATTTCTGTATCACTTCTTGAACTCAATTTAGCTTTAATGTTACAACCCAATCACAGCAGAAGCTCCTCCAACTTAAAATAATTGCTGCATTTTATAGGGTTTTCAGAGCACCACAATACTTCTCTCAACCAGGCCTAATGGTAGAAATGTAAGAATAAGCCTAGTTTAAGTCATGATTTATGATTAGAATAGCAACAGGGATTTTCCCTTCTCTAGGAAACGTCACTCCCACTCATAAGTGATTTAGTTTTGGGAGCAATAAACACAGCTCATCAACACAGCAAAAGGAGAAACCTTACTATCCCAGTGTGAAATCTTATTTTACCTATACCACTTTCCAAACATTTTAGGAAAAACACTTTTGTGTTGATACATCACCAAAATAACTTGAAGTCTGGTGAAGAGAGGAGTCACACTAGAGATTTCTGAGTAGCTGGAATGGTAGGAGGAACTAATTATGTTGTCTTGCAGGCTTCAGTACGCAGAGCTGCAGCTGCTCGTTCAAGTGAAACTTTTCTAATCTGTCTTTCTTGGAAAGGATTTCACACACCTTTATTGAGTCAAGACTTTGACTCATGCCCTCTAGTAACAAAGGCCTTGTGTTTAAGCTTCATTTAGCACATTCTAAAACTAACGTATGGGAACAAGCAGATGGATGATGAAAATGAAGATTAGAGTTTTGCAATCAAGTGGCAGCCTAAAATTTGCTGTGGAACCCTCTGAAACAAAAGTTAAACTCTACTGTATAGAGGGTCATGAACAATATGTATAATATAGATTTTCTGGGGGTAGAATTTCACTCCTTGTAAGAAACTTGAGTAAGAAGTTTTACTCTTATGTGAATTTCAGAACACATTAAATGACATTTTTAAATAGCCAAGAAGTAAAAACTAACTCAAATTGGTTAGTTACTAGTGTTGCATGTAATTAACAGTGCAACAGTTATGTGTTTTATGGAGGGGGGGGTTGTTGGTTTGTTTTATTAGAAAGCTCACTGCATTTATCTGTTCTTCCCTCATGCAATGTAATTCTCTATGTCAACTTTGTAACCCAGCTTGAAAAATAAAATAGAAATACATTATTTTCTAAGAAAATGGCGTTTTCATTTCTGTATTTACCATAAGCATTAGACAACAAGAAGGAGTACTTCATGTCCAGCTAACTTGCTATATTTTTCTAACATTTTTCTAAAGGCTTTTGCGTATGGTACCTACAGTGCTTTCTGCCATAAAGCAGGCTGACCAGACAAAGCAGGAGCAGCTTTCATATATGAATTCACTTGTTCTAGAGAAGATGTGGGAAAATGAGCTATGAGTGAATCTGGGAGCATTTATCATGTTGTGAAGCAACAAGTGCCTGGGAATATGATTTGTATATAACAAGGTTCAAGAGAGGGAATGCTGCAAGGGCGTTATGCCTCAATCCTTGCTCAAGGTCCAGTTCACCTCACTGGGGATGGTTAAGTTGCAACCCATACCTTTAGCATCCGGCACCTGTCTCATAATTTCCTCTCTCTCTGCTTGTTCAGTAGCTGTCGTGACCCTGAATGATCCCTCTCTAGTGAATGTGGTTCTGCTGGCATCAAAGGTGGCAGTCACTCCACACTCCTTCTCTCGCTTCTGCTTTCGCTCCAGGCATGCTGCAAATGCACAGCCCACGGCGTGACTCAACCTTTCTCCCTGTACAAGACAACATTGCATCACAGTCACTGGAACAGAAACACAGACGGATTCAAGCGTTGTGAAGTGATAACCGGCCTTTAGGAGAGGTATCTAATTAATAACTGCTGTAATTGGCCACATGTTGCATGGCTCTAAATTTAAACCTGGCCTATAAAGCTTTCCAACTACTAATGCACAAGCAGCATTCAAGAAGGTCACCCAGAAATGAAAGAGATTGTTGGGTAATCAGTTTAGTTCAACTGCTACTGCTATGCTAGCGTGATAATGTGCCTGCACTGATCCCTGGCCTCTGGATACATCTGTGCACAAAGAAACTCTTGCGAAGCCATCTTAAGCAGGGATAAGTCCTAAAGGACCAATAAGTGCTATTTTCAGATGGAAAAAAATTTACAGAGGGCTCAGGGAGATGCTACCATTTGTTATGTGCAAGTGTGAAAATTAAAAGTACAACGGAGACTACTTACACCTCTTAATGGCCCTGACCAAATGCTCAAGTTAGTGTTAAGAGTGCCTTCTGAAAAGCACTTCCACTATTAACCAGTGAGGTCAAAAGGATCCACTGCTCAAGAACTGCAAAAAGGAAAAGAAATCCAAGTTGGAGGAAGTCCAGCAATCCAGCTGATACAGCGGCCGTGGCGGAGTCAGAGGCGCTGATACTGTGAGTAGCTCAACTCATCTGTTATAATCAGTAAGTGAATTGACCTGGGATTCACAGAGGAAAATAGAAATGCTCCAGCTCTAACCTAAGTTTATCCGGGATTCTCTAACTTCATTGTTTCCTTTTAAAGAAAAATGATACCTTGTCAAATACAATTGCTCTGAACATGCAGCTATGTGGAGTTCAGGCAATGAATTTGCATGAGGTTCCAAGCGCTTTTGTACAACATAGGCAGGATTCAACAAAAAGCAGAAAGAGAAAAAAGGCCACGTCAGGGAGCTAACTAACTCCATTCTGCACAGCAAGAGGTAGGGGGTAACTTACTTTCAAACCTTTTACTGGAAAAATCGGTATTACTTAGAAGCAAAGAGGATGTTAATTGAATTCCATTTAGCTCCATCCCTTCACATTTAGATGACTTTCCATCCAAGATAACATTCACATACAAGAGGCTGCATTCATAACCAGTCTGTATTTACTCACTATGATCTTATCCTGGAAAAACTATCATTACTGTTTCAGTTTTTGGCTGTATAAATTTTCAGATGAGAATATCTTCTGTTTATTTTTAGAAGAGTGGATCCCTTCTGCTAGAGATATCTGAGGCTGACTGCATTCCTTTTATACACATACTGGGCACTGTTTATCTCCTCAAGATGACACCACAGAGGGATAGCAAATAATTCAGATTTAAAGAATTAGAACTAAAGTGATTTTCAAGGACCACGCAATATTTTAGCTGAAGTCAAAACATGCTGCAGTATTCTAGGTAGTTAATTTTTCTGAGCACAGCTTCCAGGTAGAAGCTGGGAGAGCTGGACACATACCATATGAAACTTACCGTGTCCTTTACAGCCATGAAGCAGTGGCAGATCCAGCGCCTGGTTGTGCCGTCTCGACAGATGTACGAGAACGCCCGGTCAAAGTTCCTGTCTGGTGCGCAGAAAGAAACCTTCTCTATTGTCTGATCAACTATAAGATCCTAGAGGAGGAAAAAAAGCCAGCCCCCAACAGAAGAAACGTGAGGATATATGGAGAAACACCTGAACGAGTAATTTTCAGTGTTAACTGCACAGAGATGAGTTATAGTAACAAAAGGATAACCTGATGTGGCTATAATTGCCTGCCAACTCATTCCCTATTCAGAGTCTACTCCCAGTAGGAAGCAAAAAGGACAGATGACATTTTCCACCAGCCACTTTTGGTAGAAGTGTGTAAAGCCACTGCTTAAGAATTTAGGGATACAAACAATTCCTAAGACCTCTCCCCCTAGGCTGTGGAACTCACATTTTTGTTTTGTTTTCACAGCGGCAATCAAAAACTTCATTACTGTGGTGAAAACACAAGGCTGAAACTTACAGGAGAGGTCTGCAAGTGTGAGGAGGTCCAGCAACTGCTACACAAAAAGTAAAAGTTGATCTGCCAATCAGCTCAGCAGGGATACAATGGAAAAGCACCAGCAGCACTGGTTGGATCAAACACCCCCGATTTGTTCCCATAGCTTGACGAGAGAAGTGTTTTTAAAAGTGAGATAGTATCGTTTAAGAACTATGTAATCTTTATTAAAAAAAATTTTTTTCAATATTTTGTTTTTCAAAATGGTTCTTTTGGTTGATGGTTAGCACTGGGAACATGTGCTAATGTGTTCAACCACCAGGAGGCAACAGTATCTTCTCTTTTTAAGCCCTGCACTTTTAATTACCTCCAGGGTCTGCACAACTTACTAAAATTTCAATTTTCAAAGATTAGATATATGCAGTAACATGTCTAAAAATAATATGCGTATTATAATTTTTTAGGTGAGGCCATCAATCGACTGAATTCACCTACAGCAGTATGTATGAGAAACTGAATTCTTAGAGACAGCGACTTCAGTGCTGCTGAACCACACTATTAACAGCAGCAGCCCTGGAGAAGTTCAGCCACAGAGCAGGTACCTGCCAGGCAGCCAGATTGCAGAGCTATATAAATTAACTCTACTCACTTCTAACAGGTGGCTTGCAGAAATAATATTTTAGGTTGACAAGGTGTTACATGACAGAAATATAAATCAAATTAATCTAATTTAACTAATAACAGTAAAAACTGTGCTAGCCATACCATCCTTTAAAATGCTAGTATGCATGAGAGCCTAAAGCTCTTATTTCTAGTTGCCTACATCTAGTTAAAACTGAGAATTGCTTACCAGCACTTGCACACGGGTGCCTTGGTGGTACATACTGTGCCATCTCATAATTAAACTGTAAAACAATCTAGCATAATGCCACAAATATATTTGTCTTCCACTTCAGACCAACTTAGATGTTAGAATTAGAAATTACCAAATTTCATACTCAGTTGTTTATTAGCTTGAGTCTGAAGGCACAATCCCCCCTTATTTTATTTACTCTCTTCCCTGCATTTTTAGAAACTAGCTCTTGTTCATTTAGACCCACTCTAGGATTATTCTAGGAAAATTATATTAACATGAGCTTGCTCATGTCTTACTATTGTGGCCTTCTGCTGGTGCAGAGCAAAGTCAGGTGACTCTCCAAGTTCAATGTCAACACAACTTATCAAGAAAAAAAAAATTCTTCTGGTAAATGCAACAAAAAAATAAATTCCAAGCTTGTGCTATACATGCCAAGACACACTTAGGAAATGTGTCTTGAAAGTAATGTGGAATGAACTGGGGGAAAAAAAGAAATAAATTAGCAGGAACATATATGTTTACAAAGCAAGAAATTACGAAACTAATTATACACTTCAGTCTTCCTTTCAAATACCAACATTTGCATTATCATAAAGATTGGTGTCCATCTAAAGTTAACACACATACATTATTATAGAGAGATTTAAAACTCTTGCCAGGGAATCTAACCTTTGTTTTCTCATCGACAACTCGGAGTCCATCCGCCGACACCCACAGGACTGCTTTAACGGCTTTCTTCCCAGACTTGCAGAAGAAGGAAAAATAAAAAAGAGGAAAGAAAAAAAAACCCAGCAGTTTTACACCAACAGCATCAGACTGCCACCCACTTCCCCTTTCCAAGAACCATAACATTAAGTGTAGATGAAGTCCACTGTAGTAGGATGCCCAAAGCCAGATACTCAATCCAAGTAGCAGAACACTCAGAGAACCAAGCCAAAGCCAGTATTTCAGAAACAGCATGTAGTGGGAACTGGGAGAGGGCACGGGACAGGTGGAGGTAAAAATAAGGTGTACATCCACTGACAGTAAAGAATTCAAGACTGACCAAGTGGGTGAAGAATTCCACTAAAGAGTCAGAAGACACTAATTCATAAGGAGTTACACCACAGGTAGCTTCATTAGCACAAGTTTAAACAGAGGAAAGTTCTTACCTGATGTTTCCACCAGCCCTACCCTCTGCCCCAACAGCCACATGGCAGTCATGGCATCACCTTAAACTGGTGTTAAAAGCACCCAAAAATCATGGGTTACCATCTTATCATGGCCTGGATGTAATCATCCAAACTTGTTTCATTAATTTATTAAGAGCTACATGTCACATCTTGGAAGAGGGGCAGAAAACTATGATTTCTTAACCATTTGGTGCATATCTTGTCAAAGCCCTGGTGTGTGGCAGGCTGATGCACCGGAGGAATGGTCTGGCTTTTGGCCAAGATCTGACTGTGGGAACTTTCAGCTGCCTCAAGCTGAGAGTGAGTAAAAGTGGGAAACACAGGAAGACTTCAGGAGCCATTTGAACTAGATTCTTCCTAGACTGTTTACTTTTTAAGGGAAAGTCACAGAAAACAGTATAAATGACAGAATATTCTTCTAATTCATTGAACAGAGAATAGGTACAAGATGTCAACAGAATTTTACTGGTTGTTAGAGACCTCGTATTAGAATTGATTATTTTTTTTAAAGTGTTACTTTAATTCACAAGCCCTGTACTTTAAGCCAGCTAATCAAGTATTTTTCCCATAATGTTTTTTTTTTAGCAGCCACAAATTATGTGTAAACCCAGTGCTCATCACACCCACCACAGACCACTGCAGGGAGTGAAGAGAGCAACAGCACAGAAAGATGAGGAGGTATCAGCTAGTGGCTTCATGCAAGAACTGCAATTCATTTGGTGTTTGTTTGTTTTTAAATCCTTCATTTCAAATATATAACATTTCTATTCATACAGCAAGTAATGGAGCAAGGACACATTCTGGCACAAGCCACCACATATTCCAAGTCTGCAATGCTGATTTTAACACTGTAGGGATGAAATGTCTTGGAGTGAAAAGTCTCCTGCTGTATCACATCTCGGAGAATGCAGCAAGCGTGAAGAAAATGGGCCTGGCAAAACTTGTGTTTGTTTTTGGGGAGGAACTATCTGTCCCCATTTCAGAAGCAGCAGTGACATCCTGAGCATTTTCAAAAAGCCTGGTGAGAACAAAGATTGTCACTGACTTGTATGGAACAGTGATTTAAAAAGAGAAAAGACAGAAAATAAGCACAGCATGAAAGCAAGCTGAAGAGAAGTGCTTGCAGAAGCAAGTTTCTAAATGTCCATCCAGCCTGCTGGGTACTCCAGAGAAGGTTTAAAGAATGCCTGGCAGATTCTGGAATGCTTAAAGGAAAGAAGAAGGGTGTACTTACATTTATTATCATATATGTAAAAAAATACGGAAGCATGTAAAAGTCACTTTTGATCTTAAAAGGCAGTAAATATCAATACAACAGACAGTCTACATTTCCAATGCTCAGCTAGCTTCCATAGCCTAGAAGCCCCTATGAATCACCAAAGCAAATGCTTTGTAGAGGTCTGTCTCCTTGAATTGTTTTAAAAAGGAGTACCTGTTTCTCATAAACCATTAATAGTCTTAAAAAATATAATTACAAATCTTTAATTCAAGCACATACAATCAATCAAGGGAAGACAATGCCTGTAGGTACCTGTTTGGTTTAAGTCTCTGTCATTAGAAGCAGAGAAAAATGTCTTTCCCCAGTGAACAATAAAAACCTTGTTTCTACAGAAACAGTGAGCAGTTCCTCGAGTTTGTATTAAAGTCAAGTTTAACTGAGCTGGGTACTTCATAAAGCAGTACTGATCTTCAGCAGAGCTACTCCTCACCTGCTAAGGATTTAGAAGTAGATAAAAAATAGAACTTCATGTATCTCAGAACAAAATGAAAAGGCTAAAGGGCTAAGTCCTCTCCTGCTGGAAACTTAAGGTTCCTCATGCAAGATAACCAAACACAGATTTGGTACACTAAGAGAAAAAACAAATGACATATGTCCCAGTTCCTCCTAGGTTTACAGTGGATGCAGTACTTAGAAGGGTTAAGTCTTACAATCCCACTCACAGCAACTACTCTTGGGCAACATGATCTTCCCAGCTACTGAACCCCCAGCTCATCTGTGCCTACAAGTGATGTATAAAAGAACATACACCTCCAAATCAGTTTAATATTGGATGTACAAATCAAAGTACTACTCTGTTATGGATGGGATGGTAATTACAATATACTTAGTAAAAGTAGCTATGAGCATGTGTGCTCTCTGCACACAGCTGGGCACACACTGGACAAAGATCAGACCAGCTGCAAGATACTGCAAGGGAAGCAAACTCCAATGCAGCCTCGCAGCTTGTGTGGAATACTGGAAGATGTAGGCAACTCCAAACAAAACTATTTACAGCAAATGGCCAATATCCACTGGAACAGCATGGTCTTAAGTTGCTACTAAGGCACTCATCTAGAAATCTCTATCAGTAGCCTGTCTACTACATATTCAAGAGCTTTTGGATGGCAGGACTGCTGGAGGAGAGCCATACGTGGCACGGACTCTCAGAAGCATGATTTGTCAGTGCTGAGTCAACCCTGATAGAAACCTTGCTGCTCAGCACTTCTGAGGAGGTCAAGAATCTGCTCCAACGCAAGATTCATTATCTGGGCTAATTTCAGATTCCTCAGAGCTCTCTAGGAGGGCAGGTAAGGCACCTGCCCTAGCAGATGACATGGCCCAAAGACAAAGCAGGAGCACTGTGTGTTGGGCATGGGGGGAACCTCTCTGACAAGCTGTCAATGCCCTAGAGATGGACAGCCAACAAAACAAAAAAATAAAGTAAAATTAAAAAAATTGAAGTGGAATAAATCCAAAATGTACATTTTTCTAATCATCAGTGCTTTACTGCCAATTAATACTTGCATTACTGCCAATTTAATTGTTAGAGGTGATAGGATAGATTAGAAGTGATAAGGAGCAGCTGTACTGTAAGGTTGAAAATAAAAGTTTTAAGGATGCCAGAGCAGAACTGAAGTTTCCCAATAATGCATTTTTAAATACTTCTAAACTGTTACTAGTCTTTCTGCCTAGTTTATTATATTCTGGGACTTAAAACCAGCTGTAAGATGCATCTGGATTCTCAGGTATACATAGAGAAGAATTTTCATTTCAGAGTCTAAAACACTGCGTGATGAGAAATACACACACTCGGTGGAAGCAAAACATAAGCCAGATCACTGAATCTGTACTGCCATTCATTACAACAGAAAACCATTCATGACACAGAAAAGCTTCAGTTTTAACATATGAAGAGCTGCCTAGAAAGGCAGTTGATTTGTTTACATTGCATATACTACAGAAAATAAAATTTCAGAAACCTAACCTGGAGCTATCAACAGACATTGCATTTTTATTTAAAGTTGGAAAGAATTTTCAATACTAAACACATTTCCAGACACAAATCTGTCAGATTAACCTTTTGGGGCAGGGGGGTGGGGGGAGAAAAAAAAAAGTAGCAAGCTAGACTGACTTTGAAAGCTCCTAGCATGTTTTAAACAGCTCTGCAGATTGGAATATTGATGCTAATGCACTGCATCTGTGGAGAAATTATAAGATGGGAGCCAAAAGATGTTAGGAGTTATTAATAATTGAGAAATAGTAATAAGAGAACAGTTGTCTCTTTTTTCCCTCCAGTTTTCCCCAGGTTTGAGCTACCATTGTAGGCTAGAGCTATAATTAATACAGCCACTTCCACACTGATGCTGTGGGGATATCTGAACACTACGGATTTCAGTGGTTTCAGTGCCAATTAATGAAACTACACAGGCTGAAGTAGAAGTAGGTCCCTCTTTGGCAAAATACATTCATAAAAGACAAAGAAAATCTACAAGGCTGTGGTAAAGTATCAGGCTTTATGAAAAAAATCAACTAAGATGTAATGGGTAAATTGGCATATTTAATAGATAAAAACTTGACTTCTTCAATTAAGTGCTCTATCTGTCCTTTTACATCTCTGCTTCCCTGTGCACCCTAAGGTAAATTACTGTTAGTTTTCTTTCTGCTTTGTTCATAGCTGATCAAGTTGAGCGTTTTTCTATGTGTTTAAACAAAGTGTTAATAATATTTAGCACTTTCAGTTGTAAGCAAATGGCATGTTTTGACTCCAGTCTTTGTAGACTCAAGCTCTTACATTTTATTTGGACACAGAAGTGATCTGATCAATCTGAGAGATCTGCCACCTATGGTATTTTGGTCCTAAAAAAAGCAAGGAGAAAAGCACCTTTATTCACTATTGCTACACTTTAGATCTGCTCTTTTCCAAATCATAGGAAGAAGCCTAAACTGGAGGAACAGCTTTCCCTGTGGAACAGGCATCACTATTTGAGTGAAAGGAAAAAAAGAAGCATCTGAAGAAAATATATTTATTCCCCAAGCAAAGCAAAATTTGTGATCAGAGAATAATCTGCTCCAAGAAACTTTTCTCCCTATGGAAGTTACAAACCTGTTAAGTTTCTATTTAAGCCAAAATTTAAATTGCTAACAAGATACCTCAGAAGCTGTATCTTAGATTAGCTCATATGGAAACTAAATTAAAATGTTTTACAGGAATTTTAAACAGAGGTAGGGAACAAATGAGAGGTAAAAGAGCTCTTCCAGAGATCTCCATGCACTGCCTTGTGCAGATGCAGAGATTAGAAATAAATCCACCCAGCTGTCAGAACAGCACATTCTTATTACGGGAAAAGAGTTCCTTCCCTTCCTTCCCTAAGACACCAGCTTCAACAAAACCAGAGCAATGACAGAAATTTTGCAGTCATACAGCTGAGTCGAAGTTAGAAAAACACAGAAGGTCTCATCTTCATAGATCTTTGAATTAGCACTGTGCTTAAAGAGAGGATTAAGAGATGCTACACGTAGGGGTGTTGCTTTCTCCTAATGGTAACATTTCCAGGTCAACTTCTGATGCCAGGCAGCCCATCATGAAGCACTTGCAAGGCACAGACCCCATCTGCTCTACAGATATTTTCCCAGGAGATGTAGGCTGGCAAAATTTTAAGGTTTTAAAAGGAAATTTTAAGGTTTTAAAAGGAAAAATCACCTTTTCTCAGGAAGACCAAATCACTTCAGAACACTGGATTTCTGACACGGTCCATGCAGATTTAAGTTTCTGTTTCAGGTTGCTTTTTTAACCATATTATTTATTTGATCATCATATTTCCAAGTCTGTTTTAGAAGCGAATATTCTGAAATGGATTAGGGGCCTCTCAATACCCTGCTTTTATGTCAGTGCTATCTATACCAGGGATGTAACTCCTTATAGTGCAAGTACAAATGAGGCATTAAACTTACTTTTCCAAAGAAACCTTTGAAGAACTTCCTTTCCTGGAGGAACAGGGGGGACAAGTCGAGCGCTATTACTGTAGGTAGCTAAAATGTCCCAGGGTTTCAAACCAACAAGCACACACAAGAATAGGGTTTGGAGGGAAAGGAAGGGGGTTTTAGAGTTATCCATGAGAAGGTGCGACAGGCAAATGTGAAAATAATCCCACGAAAATGCAGATCAGAGGGCACACACATTCTAATAAGCTACTGCCCTGAAATTGGTGGAAAGAAGAGAACCTCATCCCCAATTTCATGCAAAGTGGTTACTTAATTTTCACTCTTTCTTGTTTAGTTCCTTTTAGTTAGGTTATAAACAAAACTTGGCAGCAGACGTGGTGGTTAAACAATTAAAACACTGTATGGGCTGTTGTGAAATGCAAAGTTCCAACCCCAGAATTACAGTCAAATTTGCTCTGTATTGATCACTCTCAAAGCAAATGCTCTGTAAGCTGGAGAAGCACATGTGGCTGGTGTAAAGCAGGATTAGACACTGCTTCATTTTATTCAGTTTATTTGTTGCTTTGGTTTACATGCTGCTTACACTTCACATCTTAGGTAGTCTTCTCTAAACAGTGAGGAATTTCATCTTGCTTTGTGGTCAACTAAAACACAATGAGATCTCTTCCTTTGTCACTAAAGCCTTCCAAGGCTTTATATAATATTTATACAAATACTAGGTCCTCATGCTACAACTCTGGATAGGCTAAACGAGATCCCTTTAAAGTCAGCTCAGGTGGGGACAGACAGTTAAGCAAGTGCAAAGCTACCAAGAGTCAAACTAACAACCTCCTGAATTTCTTCAGCCTGGAAGCAAATATATTTATTGATTGCCCAATTCACATTAAGTAAGAGGCAGTTCACAAATTTAAGCATATTTATATGCATTTTAGTTTACTGGCTTGACTTTGTTACCAGCCTGTGAGAAGAACTCTGAACTGACCTGCCAGGGGAGCATTTCATCAGCAATTGAGAGAAGCTGGCACGAAGCATGTTGCTGTCCCCATCACCCTTCCCAGCTGTCTCCCTAGTAAGAAAGCTGGGGTATAAAGGTAATGGGGAGGAGGTGGAGAATTGCAGATAAAGCAGAGCACACCTTGGTGACTACTGCCCCTGACCCCAAAGTAACACTGTGCAATTCCAACCTGTTGATGGCTTCTAACAACACTATATTAAAAATATTATTACTTATATTCTGAAGCAGCATCTCAAGAATTGATCGATAAACATGGTTATATCCAAACCAAAGCTGTGGTTCTGACACAAGCCAACAAAAGCCAGGAAACAAAATTAAGAAGGGAGCATCAATCTCTACTTAGCATTTGCAGCCTTCTGCTGCTGTGTGCCTCTCTGCCTGACGTCCTTCCAGAGAGCTTTTTACTGAGGATCTGGAACATATTTATGTCAGCTCAGACACTGTATAAAGAACATCTCCAAGTTCAGTCAGCTAAAAAGATTAACAATTTTTAGAAGCAGGAATGGTTATGTATTTGAACAGGATATGCTGAACACTAGGAGGGGAACTAATGGATTTATCATAGCATTGTGTACATAACATAAAGGGGTTGGATGCTGCTGCCAAGTTGAGCAATGACTATTGCATTACACTAAATAACAGTTTGTAAAGATAGCAAAAGCTAAAGAGATTCACCAGAAGCTACCTCATTTTTAGGTGATGGTTAATTTTGCTCTCAGCAAAATACTTGTTAAATGAGATTATTTTTTTTTAATAGTAGACAAGGTTAATGGAAAAAGGCATCATGCAAAACGAGTTTTAAACAACACTAAGTTAATGTAGTTTAGAGATAACTAATGCATGTTTAAAAATATTAAATTATGTCTCTTTACCTGCTAAAACAAGAACATGTATTAAAACAAATGCATCATTTAAAATAAAAAGTGGCAAGTTAGAAACCAATACTACACGCTAAAGATTACTTCAAATCAAAACATGACAAGAGTGTACTTTGCCTTCATATGATGTTCCTGCACCCGAGTCAAATACACTTAGAGCCCTTACAAAGTTATATTCCAGTTTGCACTAAGTAGTTTCAATTTTGTGAAATAGTTCTTAAGAAACTATTTTGAGCTTAGTGTCCATATACAAGGATCCTACCAGACAGAAAATGTATACACAGTAATATATCCCCTCCAAGGGAAAAATGCAAGCTCTATTGGCAATATAAACATATACTAATAATAGACTGATAGCTGAATACCTGGGTTACTGATCTATTAAGGAGACTGTGGTGTCATTCCATCAGGCAGGAAACAGAGACATAACTCAAGTTTGTCTTTATTCATTCTAAATAATATTATAAGCTGCACACCCCAGAATTGTTGGTGTGTAATTTCAGAGCTATACAACTGTAACAACAGAATAGAGTCTGGATGATTCTCTAGCTAAAAGTGGCTCCTTTTACTCAGCTGTCAATTAAACAGTGCCTAAGTAAAATGCTCCCCATCAGCTGGTTTCAGGTTCTGTGAGATGCAATGCTAAAACCAGCTGTGCCACATTACATGAGCAGGTAGTAAAAAAAAATAAAAAAAATAAAAAATAAAATAAAAAGCAAGCAACCAATAACAACAAAAAAACCCCAACAAAACCAAAACATATATATAAAAAAAAAGCCCACAACCAACCAAACCCTGAAAGGTTATTTCCCACAATAAAGAGACAAAGATTTGTTTGCATCTTTTCTCTCAAAAACCAATGCAGAAATTTGGCTATTCCTATAATCAAGATTAACACTGCTCTATATTATTATTTATATGGACAATTACCATAAAATTTCTTAAAATTCATTACTCAGCCCTAATTAGAAGCTACAAGATAGAGGTATTTCAACAACTCGTAATTTTATTTTAAAAATCTTTTTGAAAACCTACACATTACCTGCAAAGAAATCAGTAAAGATTAAAATAGGGCATATACATTTCAAGGTAGACTGATCTTATGAAAAGCCAAGTCTAATTCTAATTTGAGCACTGCTGCTCAAACTTTTGAGTCTTTCAAGACCAAGAAAATGGCAGCACAAAAGCAAGAGACTACCAAAAGAACAAACTGTTTTCTTATCAGATTCCTTGCACACTGAAACATCATTCAGTGTTTTGGCTTCTGCTAGTTAAGAGAGCAGACTGTAGAGAAACTAACTCCCAGTAAGAGTAAAGTCCTAAAGAAATGCTCCCAGTTTAAAACTTACATGCTGGGGGTGGGGGTCAGGGGCTCAACTGCAGTGAGCATGAACCTTGGATCTGATGGAGTCTGGCAACTAAAGCCCACAAAGTATTTTCAGTAATTGGAATCTTCCTCTTGGGGCCCAAGGAGATTTTCACCTCTTAACTTCCAACACTGACAAAGATGACAGTGCAAATAGCAAGCATAAGAGAAGTCCATAGAAAAACTGGGAAACAAGCACACATCAGAACAAAATAATATGGGAAAAATAATGTTGAATTTATGAGAAGGGGTAAATTGATGCCATCAACAATTTGGAATAACAACGTAACACAGAATAAGAAAATGAAATTATTTACTTTCAGAAAATGCACTGTGGAAGTTAGATATCTGACATTTGTTTTAATAACTCAGGTGATCAGAATAACAATTCTGAAATTATCCAGAGTCCAGAAGAAACTCGGTGCTATACTTTTACTGTCTCTCCTTATTTATAAGCTCGGCTACACTTACCTGGCTTGTGGGCTTAAAGTTTATTAAAAAAATTTTCAAAAAATTTTCAAGTAGAGGACAGCTTCTTCACAGCATAGCCCTCCCAGAGAAGAGAATGTGAGAAGTTGCATTAAAAATGTAGATACCATGGTGTTATTTGGTGTGCCAATAAGAAGTATTCTGATTGAACAGAAAACAGAATGGGACAAAAACGGATGCAATTCATTATGTGGTCAGTACTTGCTCTTCTAGCTCTGTAAACTGAATCCACAGAATAAAGAAGCTCATTTATATTTTGTGGGGCTCTTTTTAATAAAAATCAATCACCAATCACTGCTGGTCTGAATGGGAACAGATGGGATGCAGCTTTAGCAGGTTGCTATACGTTAGCTGAGAGAGAAAAGAATGAAAAGACTTGATTTTAATCAGAGCATTAAACCAATTCAGAAACTTTACAGCACAACAGAAGGCAGGAAAGATAACCTATAATCTCCTGTTGTGTGCTAGGAAGAAGGGAAGAACAGGTTTACTTGGAAGTCATTTGAGCCCTCACATTTGATGAGAAAAAAACCAATGTCCAACAGCAGATACCTTAAGTTAGCAAAAGTGCTGTAGAAGTGTTTGATGTACTTTCAGTACTTTTGTTGAGCTGCAAGGATACAAGAGATGCCTTCCATTAAAGGCATCTCTGAAGAATGGCTATAGCCAAGACACTTAAGAGAAATGATGAAAAGGAATGCAGTTCTCTATCTCCATTCACACTTCCAGTGTTAATGTCCTTTCTTTTATCTTCAACAGTGTTTTAGCCTCAGTTGCTTGACAGACTGATCACTGACTTTCTAGAGTTTGCTATTTCCACAGGACTTTGTGATATTACTGCTTTGGGAAAGAGATGACAAGACTCTTCAAACGAGCCACAGAAATACAAGGAGCTTTGAACGAGTGCCATTTACAGGAGCAAACGTTCACAGAAGCCAATCTAAGAGCAGCCCACTTCATGACAGAATCAGAATAAGGCAGCCTTCAGGCCACTTTGAGCAGATGCAAGCCAGATTATTTCATGCATGACTACAATGTTGCAGTGCATTAGAAAAAAGCAGCCTAAATCAAGTAAGAGTTTGTATAATAATGGTGAATTAAGTCATTATTAAAGTGCAGGCAACAGAGGGAGAGAGAGGGGGAGAGGAAAAGAGAGAGGGAGAAAGAACTGTTAAAAAACAATGGCTGAAGTCCCATGTGGGTACCAACTTAGTCTGAAAGGTCACAGAGGATTTTTACCCATTTGTTTTGCAAATAGTTTCTGCAAGTAGAAAGAACAGTTGTAACTCTCTCCTCCTCCTCCTCAGATTAGCACTCCCCCTAACTGCAGCAGTGCTCTCAAACCAGCCAACTGTTCTCCTAACATGGGTCAAAAGTTCAGTCTTTAGCTGGGGCACTGCTGCCAAACTGACCTTTTCCAGTAACCTTCACAGCCCCAAAGACAACTTCTTCATTAAACAAATATACATACAGATTTCAGTCTCTTCACAGCATCTTCACAGATATGCATTCCTCTGGACTCATCCACTTCAACATGTCCCAAGTACTGTAGGAAAGAGAGCAGGGAGAGAAAAGCTTAATAGTACCTCCTTAAAACCCCTGGGTTTAAAAATCCAATCTTTGAATTAATCTTAGTACAGCCAAGATGACACAGACATTATCAGCACCTTGCTAGCCTTCTTCTGAGAGCTGTGTTGGGAGGTTTGAATTTGTATTATAAGGGGCACCAGTAGAAAAGCACAATACATCTAAAAATGTTGAGGGAAAGACAGATTTTCTTTACTTTGGAGAAAAATATTAATAAACTGCAAAGTAGACCTGTACTGTCCTGCTTATTCAGCATGAGCTTTAGTTACTATTTTTAACCAGCATAGCATAAAATCCTTACATCAATCTAGAACTGAGTATGAATAAATTATTTCTGAATAATGATAAATATATTTAGCATAGAAAATAGAATTATTCTACCAAGTAAGATAAATATATTTGAATGTTCATGCCCGAATGCAAGAAAATCTAATGTAGCAAATAGAAAACATCATTCTTGTAGTCTTTCCCCCTCCTTTTTTTTAAAAAACCTGTGAACTAGAATTGTTTTTCTTCGTTACAATACGAGGCTTATGTAGACACTGAAACATTCATTTACACAAAATGGGGAAAAGCCCCAACACACCAGTTTCCTCTATATTCATCTGATCAAGCTCTACTTAAACAGCAAAACAGTGAATACAAACTGCATGTTTCAAAGCTTTTGGAATTAATAACCTAGAAAATATTAGCCTATAGATAAAGCAATTTCAACAAATACATTGAAGTGCAGGGCTCAGGGTGCTGTGGACAGTGTCATTTTGCACTCTGGGGAAAAAACAAAACAAAACAAAACAAACAACTTGTACAATCTCTGATCTCTCCCCATCTTTTCCAATCATAGTTCTTTTTGATAGCAGAAGGAATTGTTCTCTCAGAAGCATTCATACATATCCTTATTCAAAATACTTAACTCGAAGAAAACCATAGAAACTATTAAATAAAAGCTTTCTGAAGTTTTGCAACAAGAGGTATAAGTAAAAAGCAGGCAAGCAAACAAACATAAAAAGCCAATTAAGTTGGATTAAGAATTGGATGCAATTCAGCATTTCTATTCTAGACTAGCTAGAGAGTGAAGAAATGGTTTCAAAATATCAGATCAGTCACTTAATGCAGCAGCAAATTTAGGTTTAATAATCTATTGAGAAGTCCCACTCCATCACAGAATAAACTCTCATGAGTTATTTGAAATATCCCAGTTTTTGTTTCCTTAATTGGGATACCACACTTTACTAGATGGGCAAAAAAGATTTCACTCTTTAGCACCATATTAAAGCACTTTATCAGAATAGCATAATGGATTCATCTAAAATGGACCCAACTCAGACTGTTCTAAAGATTTTACAGAAATTTGAAAGCAGAGGTTCTTTTCATGCAAGGCAAGATGCTCCAAAGAGAAGAGACTATCACCCTGCATACCATTAAACTGCTGAAAGATTTTAAAGATCTTAAGTGGCAGAAGGCTTCAGCCTTAAATCTCACCATGTGGCATTTTTAAAACTAAGTAAATCTGTATGGAACAATTCTGCAAGACTTTCATTTAAACCAGCCCTCACAGCTGGAGAACAGCTTGAAATATAAATTGCATAGAAACTAAAAGGTAAATAAAAGAGATCTGACACTTCAGAGCTTTTCCAAAATGAGCTCTGTGAGGCTGAAGCCTTACAATTGAATGCTGGAGTTGCCAAAACAGCAACTGTACTCCCTCAGCTGAGCTTGCTGAACACTTATGCAAAATCTTCATTTCTCCAGAACACACACTAAGTAGAAAATTCTAATCCTAAAAGCACACCAACAGTAACAACTAAAAATGCATTTGCTACGTGTCTGGAAGTATGTATTTCTATCAAGAGCTATTAAAATGGATCTTCGGTTCTGCCACGGCCCCTCTGGAAATTCCAGAGACACAGAAATTCTGTGGTTGTGAATATCTGTCACTGGAATTTTTTTCATTCAGCATCTTAAGAAAGTTTGTCAACTTCTCTTCAAAAAGGGAGAGATATAGACAAGAACAAGGATGAGGTTTATAGAGGACAGAAAGATACATGCATGGAATAAGCCATCTAGTTTACCTGACCACTAAAGTATTACACAAATCGAGGACACCTTTCAGATCTCCTGAGTGATCTGCACATCTCATTTACCCCAGTGCAGACAAAATGTTTCCAGCTGAAGATCCAAACCATTCAGTCCTTGTACTTGGCAACCTGCCTTTTGCTTGAAAAAGGGAGAAACGGAGCAGGGTAAATATTGCCTCATGTCACACTAAAAAACAGACAACCATTTTCCCCTGTGTTGCCAAACCTCTATTCAAATCCCATGCTCCAACTTTTAGCAATCAGTCATGCCACTGCTGCTAGAGACAGCGAGTTTAGCTGCAGTTTTCAATGCTGCTTCCACTCCAGTGAATGGGGGCATTATTGCACATATCAAGTGCATCTACCCACAGCAAAAGGGTACAATCCACAGAGCTCATTGAGCATCAATCAATTCTGAATTATAAAAGAAATTACACTGCCACACAATACTTCTTTATGATATAGAAGACAAAAGATGCTTTGTTGGCACTTACACTTTACACACTTCACCAAAAATACCTCGTTCTTCAAATTGTACTGTTTTTGCACAATCCAGAATCTCATCACTGTCAGTATCAGTGGCCTTGAACACTTCACAGGCAGCTTCAAAATTCTTCCTAGTTTGCTTTTTTTTATTCCTTGGGTGAAATGATGGTGTGTTAATTCCTTATAAATACTGATATAAATCTTTAATCTTCTCCCTTGTAGAAGTAACTTGCAACTGTATAATCAGAACACTGTGGTCTTTTTTTAGTGAAGCATTCGTTAAGCAGCAGGCTCCCCTTCCAAGTCTGCAGGTTTCTCTCTAAAGCTAGCACCCCAAACAAACCAGGCTGACAGTAGATATACATGTCTCCCCTATTTAACCTGTGCTACAATGGTTATCTGACTTTTAATGAGCAGTAATCACAAACATAAATATTTCTGAGAAACTTGGCAAACAAATCTGCTACAAACTTGAGACTTTCTTTAGTATCCTTAGATTTTAATCAGAAGTGTTAAACTGTAAGCCTATCACTACCTATGCTTAACTTAGAAATAAGAGCTCAACTTAGTGCAACAGCATTTCACAAATGATATTTCAAAATTTAATGAAGAAAGAAAAAACAGCTGCTAGCTAGATTAAGACATGGTCTGCTTCTTACAGCTTGAAAGGGAAGCTAGAATTCAAGACTTAAAAATAAACCATCACTGTCACCCCGCGACAGGAAAGAGACTGAATGGAAACCACTTTAAGAAGCAGATACACAAATCCCACTCTTCTATACACAGCCTTTCAGGATCTCCAAGAGGAATTTCCCTTCCAAAGTAAAGGAGAAGAAACATACTGTGAAGGGCCTGGGCAGCGACTTGTCCAACATAACATCTCCTGCAAACCCATCACAGGGTGTCACAACACACACTCAAGGGCTGGGATACCTAATGACTGGATGCACAAAGTCAACGTAGACTGCGTAAACTGTACCATGGTGGCTGATGACTGCAGAACAGTAAGGAAGGGAGTGCCCTGGAAACATCTGCAAAGAGCAGCCTCATCAGAAGGATCACTGCAGGCAGCATTCCTGGAGGAAGTGAGTACTTTTCCATCATGAAAGTGCACATAGTAGGAATGCAATATGCATGCATTCCTACTTAATTTCCATAGCAACCGATGAATTATAGTCATGATATCAGCAATTCTCAGCCATAAGATGTTCTGTAAGTGATTTAATTGTTATACCAGAAATAAACCACCAATGCTTTTATAGAAAGCTAAAAATCCTCATGGCAGAGTCCACGTACAAAGTGACATAAAAGCTCTAATCCAAATAAAATGCTTTCAAGGGCTGTTGGAGAACCCCCTAACACAAACATTTTTAACTAAAAGTACTACTTTTATGAACATATTTGGAAGAAGAAAAGAGACTTTCCCTCTTCACCTCCGGGCTTTTAAGTTCTTTCACAGATGGTGGTGATGGGTATCAAGGTGAACAGAAATCAACCAACACAGAAACAAGTTAAACTGGCACATAGCAAAATGCCCTTAGAAGCTGAGAAGTGCTTTAGAAAACTTTATTCTTAGTAAGCATTTCCAACTTGTTCATTTTCAAACAAAGTTGGAAAAAAAACCTGTTACCATATCAAGAGGTTTGATGAAGCTCTCCTACTGCCTTCCTCCAAATCTACACTATTGAAACTGCTCCTGAGAAAACATCAGGGATCTGAGGGATCAGGTCAGAAACAAACAGATCTACCATCCGTGTCCTAGCACAAGGAATACTGTCCTGATTTTTCTTTGCTTTCATTTCTTTCACAAATACTTGGCTGACTCAGTTTTCAACATTTCAAAGTCAACAATAACAGCTGGAAAAAAAAGAAAGATCCTTCGTTTGAACTCCTCCAACCTGGACAACTCACTCGAGAGAGTTTTGGTTGTTCCAACCAAGTGATATGCTATTACAGACCCTCTTCCAGATGGACACGGCTCTGCAAATCACTGAAGTTCCCTCTGGATCAGCAGCTGTTCACAGGCACTGTTTTATTTGCAATAACAGATTAGTTCTTTAGATTACATTTGAAACTAGATGAACACAAGGTTGCTGTAAATCTTGGCCAAGGTGTCCCATGCCATAGAGAGAAGCACACCACCATTTCTGGGGTATTTTTCCAAGAGGCAACAGCATTCCCCTTTCTTCCTTTAAGTACTATTCTCTCTATAACTGAGGTATTATTTGTGACAGTAAGACTGACTACTTGGCATCTGCATGAGCAGATATGCTTCTGGAAGGTACTGCTCAGGAATTAAAGCCCAAGCTCCATAGTTTCACAGGGAAATGCTGCTGTGCAACTAGACATAACTTAAATCCAGAAAGCCTGGATACATCCTTAAAGCTGAGTTACTTTTCCACTGACTTCTATATGATTTACATTCCAACATTCATTACTTTATTCCTCTTCTCTCACATGCATGCTCCTGCTTTTTTGATTTATCTTTTTCGAACAGATGTTTGCTGAGATAGAGCTGTGGAAACACAGACCACAGTAATTCAATGATGAAGCATCAACAAACGAAGCTTAATTCTGCTCAGTCAAAGCTACAGTCAGTTATGATGCCACACATGTCCTTAGGGTCCAACTTCTTCCACTTCTCTAAGTCAGCAGAAACAAAAAAGTCTCAGCAACCTGTTCAACACCCCTGAACAGGAGCTGTATTAGCCTGACTGTGAAATGCCTCTGAATAGTGTGTGTCAGAAGATTCCAACTCCAAAATCAAAGTAGTATCTGTAGTTCTCTGTCCCTTCACATCACACCCCCATAAAGAACCATACTGTGAATTTCACTTACTGGTTCTCATATCACATTAACAATAACAAGAAACAATACTGTGAAAGAATAACAAACATTCCCAATTAGGACTACTGCAGGTGAAAGTAGCCACACTCAGTGCAGGATACACTAATGCCATGTGTTTCATCTTCTCACATATCTCTAAAACAAGGCAGAGGAGGAACTCAGGAGGTTATTGAGGACAGCACCTGCCTCGAGTAAGGATCTACTTCCACACCTATGTCAGTGAAGTCAGCCTTGAACTATGACATTTCTGTAACTGGAGATCAATGGGTTGGACCCACTACTCTGCAGCTTACATGCCTCACTGAGAAAGGCAGGTCATTTTGCTGAGCTGCTGTTGTTAAGACCCATCCTAAATTTCCTTTGACAAGGCTCAAGCCCCCTATTTCTGCTAGTTCGTTTACAGCTTCTCATATGTCCTGTTAGAATTAGGTTTTCAACTGATTGCTTTGATGTGCAACTCCTACTTCTCCGGGAATTCAGCATTAGTAAATAAATTTAATTTTCTTTTTAATAAAATCAAGTTTTGATAGCACAAAGTTTTATAAGCACACCACACAGGCACACATTGAACCTTTTCTTCAAGGCCTGTAAAAAAAATTTCAGTTTCCATTTATAACACTGGAAATCCCCTAATTAAAAAATAAAATAATAATAATAAAAAAATTAAAAAGTATAACCCAACTAAAACTTTGATTTCCAACAGCAAAATGACGTTTAAAACAACTGCTTCTGCAAGGACATCCATAGTATTGCTATAGCTCTAAAAATGAATAGTCATATCTTTAAAACAATTTGAACTTGACTAAACAATTTAAGAACTACACCTTAGACAAAGACAAGATGGGTTTAAAATTGAGTAAGAAGCTCCATTTAAAACTTCTTGTTTGCGATGATGTTCAAACAAAACTATGAGTTGGACAGAAGTATGAGAAGTTTAAAGATTAAGGATTGCATTTCATTCTTTTTGTCACAAAATTGCATAGGAATATACTGAAAGCAAGTCACACTTTCTGTTGTAATCAGCAGGACATTAAAGATGTACCTTTGCTTGCTGCTGGCTTAGGAATGGTTATTTTTCATGGATAACATCAGTTGATGCCTTAAGAGGTAGGGATTTGCAGTGTTTAATGTGTGAGGCTGTGCAACATTTCAGAAATCAGCAGATTTGTCACATTAACTTCTTAAAAATACTTAACATAGTTTCCAAAGACTATTCAAGCATCTCAAGCTCTCACAGTCAAAAATATCACATGCCTAATTTAAAGGCACTGCAGCATCAACATTCTGGCAAACTCTTTCACAGCTACTACTATTTCAAATTAGAAGTGTATGTAAGACACAGAATAAAAGCCACAGTTAGCTGTGCCAAGTACCAGTCTGTCTTAACTGGAGGAATAGAATGGCATGTGAGCTGTACTTACCAACTGACTGAAAATAAGAAGGTTTTTTTAATGGAGGATTTATACATTTGACATTAAGCAATAAAATTCAGTATGTAAATCCAAATCTAAAGAGAACAACTGAGCAGCTAGCAGCAGTGAGAAAGCACACAGCAAAGTGACATAAATGTTTATTTGCTACTGATAGCAGTTTCAGCATGGTCACGTATGGCCTAATGACCTAACAGCCTTCCAGGTAACAGGGACCCTGAGGATGAGAACTGACACTCACAGGTCCCAGTGAGGATGCTCAATGGGGCTCAGCACAAGTTGTTCCCTTTCCTTCTATCTCTGCTTGAATACAGAGCAATACAATGTCCTCAGCAGCAAATCCGGGGCTGCAAATTCAAGAATACAAGCATGGTTTGTTACTCTCTCATAAATTTATTTCACTGGTATCTTTAGTCTCCAAATTGCAATAAATGAAATAAAAAACACAAGTAAACTTGCAGGCTACAGGCAACAGTAGCCTTAGATGCATTAAGGTCAAAAAAGACTGACCACCAAAACCATGAAAGTGACAGAGAAAAATTAGTTACATTAATCTAAGATATATGTGACTGTTGTGTTTTCTACAACCATAGGTGGGAATCAGCTGTTAATATTCTGTTTAACACATCCAGTTGGTTAGAACCACCACCAACTTGCAAATGTTTGTTTAGTTCTGTTAAGTAGAGGGAAATGACCTATTTTTTCTGATAGAAATTTCACAGGCCAGTTACTCTAAAGTGAATTTGTATGAATAAAAACCACTTACCCAGAGGGACATTTGAAAACGCATTTCAGACAAAAGCAGCCCTAGTGTCAAATATTTTAGTCATTAAAACACAGAACAGCTGCATGTTCTCAGTGAGGTAGCGTCTGGAGCAAGAAAACAAGTTTGAAAATTTGCACGTCAATGAACTTCATTTTTTGTCATTCAGATGTATAAAAATGGCATAAAAAGAGACTGCTAAGTGTAGCTGTAATGTCCCTTAGAATGATCAGCTGCTAGCTAGTTTCAAATCCAATGTCTCCACAGAAGTCCCTGACACATTACATGTATCTGGAACAGTTTTCCTCTCAGAGGGAAGACTCACTACTGAAACTCTGCTGATAATTTTTAGATTGTCAGCATGCTAGAAAAGAATTTGCCTCTGAAAACATTTGTCTGCACAGATTTTCTAGCAGCTGTAACATTGCCACTTTTACTAGCTGGGCAACTCTGAGTATATCCATACAAGTTGCAATTACGATGCCTCCTTACCACTGAGTTAGGAAAGCAACACCATTATGTTCCCAACAGAACAGCAAAAATCTGCAAGTCTCACCTGACTAAACAAAAGCTTAACATTCTTTTCATACCTTTGCTGACAGACAGGCATGGTGGGGCACAAACCCCAGTCAGTCATACAGTCCAACATCGGGGCTCTTTCAAGGCAACTTTATTGGATTCAACTCAGTTTACACAGAACACACCAGGAAAGTCAGTAGCTGCTCCAAGGCCCTATTTTGAATGTGTCAGATTACCACCTCATGGGTGGTTAGATTAACAACACAGTGAAGACCTATCTGTAAATATATCCCATACACATGATGACTGAGCAGATATGATCAATAGCTGGTTACATACAACACAGCCACTCCCACCAGTGAAAAATACAAACCACTAAACAAACAAACAAAAAAGTGTTATTGCCTAAAAGTAACAGTATGTGCCCAGGATTATCACCACCTCCACATTTATGAGCACAGCACTGGAGAGAATCAACTGCACATCAAATCCACTTCCCTGAATTTTAAAGCAACAATGTCACGGGAATTTTGGCAATGCTTTCCACAGAGCATCTTCTCTACCTCGATAAAGACTACCCATAGGTGTGTCAGATTGGCTCAGAATCCAGTGGCACACTTACAGACTTCAACAATAAAGATCAGCTGTGGATGTCGTACAGGAATTGCTTCAGGAACTGTGCCAATGGAGAAAACTTTCAGGAACATTAAATCTATTGGCAGTACAGTATCTGAGCTCAAAGCACAATGAACGAGAAGCTACCGGGGTCCCTATCCAACATTAACAGAGTGAGCCTGGAGGCAGGATGAGATCCTATTTGCAACATGACTTTCAAAGTGTTTCCACATGTTCTGTAGTATCCAAAAAAGCATAAATCTGTGCTAGCAGTCTACAAACTTCCCAAGTCTTGGCAAATATAAATTCCCAAAGACAAGAAGTCAAAAACCAAACCAACCTAACACTACTTTAAGAGACCAACCTATCTTTTAGCCATCAAATTTTCATGATCTTTATCATTTACAAGAGAAATCAAGAGCAAACATTCCCCATCTCTGTATTTGCAATAGTCTGCTCTACAAAAAAAAAAAAAAAAAGTTGAGTCTTACCTAAATAAAATAGTAAGGATTAGAAAAAAGTCCTCAACATATCTGCTACATCAGTTTCATGCATTTTACTTTAATACACAAAACTGCTGTAGAGATATTTCTTAACAATTTTCAGATCTTCACCAGCTATAGAGGTAAAATCTTCATCTCTCCCTGCAAAATCCAGACTCTGGTCTTGCCACTCAACTATACCTTGAGCTCCAAAGAACTATGGCTGATGATTTTTAGAGGGTGGGCAAGGCAGCCTATAAAGAATAAGGACAGATGAATGTCCTTCTGAAACATATTAAACTGTGGTTGAGCAGCCATACTACAGGCAATGGACCACCCTGGAATTCCCACTTACAAAAGTTCCACGAAGGCTTTTTCACTGAATTTCAGATTTGAATGCATTCCTACTCAATAACCACTCTTCCCAAAATATCTCTGTATATTCTGCTCCATTGAGGAGCACCAGGAAGAGAAGTCACCCCAGCAGATGTTTAAGGACATAAGAGACTGCATACTTTTCCTGCAATGTATGAATTCCCAAATAAAAGTCAAGAACTGCATGGCAGGATACTCTCCTTCAAGAGCACAAAGTTCTATTCTTTTTGTGAGCAAAATATAGTACTACCCACTGAACTGATGACTCTGTGTCTGGTCTCTCACTCCCTCACAATGGCAGGCTTCCTGTCTCTAGCTATTCAGGAGCATCTAACACCCATTTCGCAGCCTAAGCCTAACACACATTTCCACTACTGCCCATCTCAAGGCATATTTTGGAACATAATCAAATAAAGTGCCTCCTAATGTCAAATTGTTCTGATTTTATCTTATCTAATTGCACGTTCTCTAAATATTAGTAGTCTACCTTTCTGACCAAACCAAGAAAAACATGTAAAGGATTTGTTTACTTTAGGGTATTTAAATATAAATAAAGAAATTGTTTTGTGAATTCAAATATAAAGCAGACAAATGAGGGTAAGTAAGTCCCATTATGATGACAGGATGCAAGATTCATCCATTTCTATGCCTCTTCAGCACAGAATAGCCCAAAACCTTTTCTGAGTTTGGGTACATATGCCCAGAATAGATGAATGCTTCATTTAAATACAGGAAGCATTTATCATTGTAAGTGCAAGTCCTGACTGCCAGTTAAAAAAAGGTCAGTGTTTAAACAGTAATAAGTGCTTCACACCCTTTTTGTCCAGTAAAAGATTGAAAAGGTTTGAGTAAAGCTACACTGAACATTTTGCTTTTCTACCTGTGTAATGGATAAATTATTAAAACATAACAATCCTCAACTAACAGCTTCAGTCTCCCCTAGACAGTGTTAAACCTTAACCTAAGTTTCAGCTTCCATGGAACAGTTACTCGATTTCAGAGCTCTGGCAAAACCCCACCTCTGTTTAGTAGTGGAGTACAGTTCCTTCCTCTAGAAGAAAACTAAAAAGGCAACAACAAATAAGCTGTAACAAACTAGAATCGTCATATACCTTTGAGTATATGTAAAAACACACACATATATAGATCTTGTCCTTAAGCTTAGATATTTATATTTGTTAGCTTTCCAATAGCATGACTGCTTATAGTCTTAGTATGCCTTGAGGAAGAATGCTTTTGATTACAAGGGAATCAGATGCAACAAGAGACCTTAAAATTATTTATTTCTTATTAAAGAAATTTCTTATTAAATGTATTTCTTATTAAACATTATTCTAAACCACTAAAATGGTTATTTTTCCTTAAATATAGGGGAAGGAGAAATGGCGACAAATAAGAAAATATGTATTTATAATACTCTGATAATCTGGTATGACCTCATAATTCAGTAGAGTTATTTCAGTTTCACATGCATTAATAGTCTGTAATACACACACATACAAAAAAACCCACCCTGTAACACAGGAGACACTCTCAGAAGTTAGCAAGTGCTTTTAATATCAAGCGCTGGAAGAAAAGTCAGGTGTTACTTGGCAATGTTTTCAGTTATTGAAAGGGAGGAAGGATTCCTTTCCAAACACAACCCACTGCTTACCTCACACATCAAACTGTAACCGTAACTCCACTTTTAGCAGAGAGAACAGAGTACCTCTCCATATAATCCAAGAGGTCTATCATTTCTGCTCTTACAGAAAAATGAAGACAAATATTATATTACTCCTCTGATTTATTTCAACTAGATAATAATGTAGGATATCTCAGACAGTGAGTTTTGTATCATTTTGATACATGAGTCATCTGGAAAAAAAGAGAGGGGGCAGGAGAGAGGGGGCAGGAGA